>JAXIVJ010013060.1:0-38401 GCA_036785665.1 Chirona hameri
TACATATACATATATATATACATATACATATATATATATATATATATAATATATATATATATACTATATATATATATATATAAATATATATATATATATATATATATATATATATATATATATATATATAATATAATATATACTATATATATATATAATATATATATATATATATATATATATATTATATATATATATATATATATATATATATATACTATATATATATACTATATATATATATATATATATATACATATATATATATATATATATATATATATTATATATATATATATATATATACTATATATATATATATATACTATATATATATATATATATATATAATATATATATATATATATATATATATATATATAATATATATATATATATATATATATATATATATATATATATATATATTATATATATATATATACTATATATATATATATATATATATATATATATATATATAGTATATATATATACATATATATATATATATATATATTATATATATATATATATATATATATATATATATATATATATATATATATATATATATATATATATAATATAATATATACTATATATATATATATATATATATATATAATATATATATAATATATATATATATATATATATATATACTATATATATATATATATATATATAATATATATATATATATAATATATATATATACTATATATATATATATATATATATATATATATCTATATCCAAAAACCACACTTCGGAGTCAGAAATTAGGCATGTATTCAAACTAACAGTTTCGGATCATCTCGACCCCTTGTCAAAGTTTTACATACATGATTGCACAGCATCGAAGCAGTTTTACATTTTCACAAAACATTGTTTTTTCACCACACACACGCGCATGACACAATTCAAGTGGAGCTTTCGTTGCAAAACCTCGCTTTAATTATTCCCGATATCACTTTATTGAAAGCGAAATGGCCCTGTGACAGATTCATATTTTGTGTTGTACTAATTAATGCTGATTCTACAACACGGCGTTTGATGTAATCATCTGAACTGAACACGATTCTGGCTTGGTCGAAATCTAGTGAATGCTGATAATCCCTAACATGACAAAAATTTGCGCTTTTCTCATTTCCTACTCGTATGTCCCTCCGGTGTTCGTATTTCCTTTTTTCCAAACTCCTTCCCGTTTCCCCTACATAAGATGTGTTAGGGCACACCTTACATGGGATCGTATAAACACCAGTGTTTTTTTCACTTTTGGGTTTGTTTTTTATCAAGGTTTTCGATATCGTATTCGGGTACGTGAATGCCACCCCCACGCCCTCCTCGTGGCACACTTTTTTGAAGCCCGTTAAACCTTCGTTATACGGTAAAACTAAGCATTTCTTGGGAGCTTCTCTTTTTTCCCTATTTTTCGTGAAAAACGTTCTTCTAGCCGACATATGAGCGTCATGGATAAACCATTCAGGATATCGTAGCTCGGCAAATATTCTTTGAATATTTATAATTTCTTCCCCGAGTGTTTCTGAGTTGCAGATCCTATATGCTCTAAGGAATAGCCCCAATATCACTGCCTTTTTGGTACGCTTGTCATGAAAAGAGTAATAATGAATGTAGGCGTTTGAGTTAGTCGGCTTTCTGTAGACTGAGAAGCGAAACCCTGATGGCCCTTTGTGAACCAAAACATCCAAAAATGGAATCTGGTCGTTCTTTTCCCACTCAACTTTAAACTTAATACATGAATGAAGATTATTGAGCCGAGTGAAAAAGCTGTCAAAGTCGCTATCTTCCGGCCAAATGGAAAACACATCATCTACGTACCTAAGCCAAACCAAGCTGGGAGGCGCTATATCCTTAAGCAGCTTGCTTTCAAAATATTCCATGAAAAGATTGGCCAAAATAGGTGAGAGAGGATTTCCCATCGTTAAACCCGCCTTCTGCCTATAAAACCTATCGTTGGCTACAAACACATTGTCATCTAACACCACTTTGATTAGATCGATACATTTCTTGTTACTTATCGGTATATCTAAGTTTAACCTAGGAATGATTTCTTCCAGGTACTTAATCGTTTCGTTCACCGGTACCATCGTAAATAATGATTCTACATCGAAACTGACCAATCGACTACCTGCCGGGATTTTAAGACCTTTTACCTTCTCACAAAAATCCTGACTATTCTTTATGTAGGAATCCGAGTTTATACCTACAACAGGAGCGAGATGATTGGCAAGCCATTTAGACAGTTTGTACGTTACGGAACCAACATTGGATATGATTGGCCTAAGAGGATTGCCTACCTTGTGAGTTTTAGGAAGACCGTACATGTATGGCAGAGATGAGTTCATGCTTTGAAAGCGTTTACATAAGTCTGTCTTCACCAGCAACTTCTTCATTTTTTTGTTGAACATTTTCACTTTGTCTTCTAGAGGGTTTTTCTTGAGCTTTTCGTATGTTCGGTCATCCACCAGTAGTTCGTCCAGCTTGCTGTAGTAGTTAGCACGATCCAAAATTACTATTTGGTTGGTTGTATCCGACTTGGTTATTAGCAAATCGCTAATATTAGCAAATCGCTTGGTTATTAGCAATATCACAACATTTCAATGCAAATGGTGTGGTACTTTGAGAGATAATGACGTTTTACTCACGTCATGTCATGTCATTTTTGATGGAAAAACAATAAATGCCTGAAAATCGTAGAAATTCGAGTTTTGGAGAAATTTGGAAATCAAAAATGTCGAAAGAAAGGAAATGACATAATATTAAAAATGTCGACCTCGGATTAAACAAAATGACTCACGAAAAAAAACGTCGAAAACTTATTCGTCGTTGTTTTTACAACATCAACCTACTGTACTGTTTTAATTATGTGGGCCCCGCTTGACTACGAGGGCCCCTCTGATCCCATTTGCCCCCCCCCCCCCACACCCTGGGCGAAATTCTCCCTACGCCCCTGGAGGTGATCCACGTTATTTGTCAACATCTTTCTCAGGCCTCATCCCACCCGTGACGTGAGTATGAACAGCTGGCCGTTGGGCGGAAAGCCTGGCCTTCAAGGGCGGCACAGCTGGGCCGTGTACACTGTACAGTGCGTCTGCCTGTTGGAGGTGGTATCCGCCCGGCGGCCGGCTGTGGGATCACCTCGGCACCAATGACGTCACAACTGCAGGTATCTTCAGGCCGGCCCGTTTCCTGCCCGCCTGCCGAGGACACACGCCGCAGACTGCAGATTCGTGTTCGCCAGCCTTGACTGACGGCGATAATGCGCGATAAGGCGCTGACCTGATGAATCTGACGCCAGCCATGAACACCGTCCCCGGAATACGAAGCGGGGCCGGGAGAACGGGTCCTGGTCAAGATGTCGCGCCGAAGAGTAACTGGCACAAGGGAAGGTCAGAGTCCTCTCGGAAAAAGCATTCACCACCGAACTGGAGAAGTTCTCTTGAAGGGATGATGCGGATAGATTTGGTGACTGGTGTTGGACATTGTGCTGGCATAATCGTCCGTGAGCAATATAAAGAATATCGAATGTCTGTATAAACCCACACACAGACTGAAGGCGTTATGGTGAAGTTAAGACCATTAGGCAAAGCTGCACGCTTGGTTCGTATTTGTGAAAGCGGTGTGTCGTGACTGGGAGTACGTCCTCGCCGAGAACTGGGTAAAGAGGTCAGCTGACGTCCTGGATCGCACCATTCTGAGTACAGGATATCCTTGGGTTTAAAACGACTTTTTTGAATTATTTGTGATGTGTCATATGTTGGGTTGTGTCTCACCTCGTAATTCGTGTTCATGGTGTCTATAAATGGCACCAGTTTCAGCTTACCTCTAGTCTAGAGGATTTTGACATATTAGCGCTACTACCATTCCATCTCACCCATTGTTTACAACAGTGCAGCTCACACGTAGGCGTGACCGACAGTTTTGAGACGACAGTATTGACCGTTCCAAAGAGCCTTAATTTGAGATGGATGACAAAACAGCATGTTAGTCTGATATTTCCTACAAAAGCAATCTGGGTAATTCATGGAAGTCGCCAATGCTCTGTACCGCCAGGCCGTGCATCCCGTCTCATTCGGCGCCAAACCTATGAAGTAAAACAAGCGTTACAATAAAAACCAGCCAGATGTTTTAAACAAAAACGGGGACTGGCCACTGCACTATAGCTTATAATAAAGCTGAGTCTGTTCCTGTAGCTCAGTCGGGTGAATGTTGGGCTTCAGACTTCAAAAAGTGTGTCAGGCCGGGTCAGGGGCCCGGGAACAGGGGGCAGCGGAGGCACTTGCCCCCCCCCCCCACATCTGGACCGGGGGGGGGGGGGGGGGGGGGGGCGGGGGGCGGCGCCCCCCAACTTTGGCGAGTAGAATTTTCCCTAAAAATGAGCTCTTTCAATTTTCTTCACAAAAAGTTATATACAATTTGAAAGCCTCCTTATGTCACTTTAATTTTTGTATAGCATGTCATAAGTATTATTATTATATGGCTTTGCCTTTATAGCAGCATCGTATACCTTTCTTTTCCTTCCTTTTCCTTTTTCCATTAAATGTTCTATGAGATATAATGGAAAACTTTGGTATCAGTACATTTGGGGGCAGTTGTCTGCTTGGCGCGTCGTCGTTAAAATGACGCACTGATGCAGTGGCGGATACGGTTGGGCAAAATGGGCAATTGTCCCCCCCCCCACACACACACACACACACACCGCCTGAAATCGGCGCAAAATTGACACATTTCCTGATAAAGAAGAAAATCTAAGCAACTTTTACCAAGGAAGGTTTGCTTTAACCCTCGCCCTACGGGGGTCCTAAAATGACCCCCCCCCCCCCCCCCCCCCTGAGGTTTTTCTTGCATAACTTTTAGACATACGGCGTATCATGCTGAAATTTGCAGTAGTTAAGTATACAACAATTATACGTATGCTGTAAAAATGTCATTGAAATTGGTTGAGAAATTTGGGAAATAATGATGTTTTGATGACGTCATGTTGGTGGAAAAACGATAAATGTTTGAAAAATCGTAGAAAACAGAGTTTTAAAGCAAATTTCAAACGCAATTAAGCAAAGATATGAAATGCAATTTTCTTTAAAATGGCAATCTTCTATTTTTGACGTTTTGGGTTTTTGACCCCAAAATGAACAAAAACTGATTTTTTTGTTGGTTGAAAAATCACCACAAAATCAAAATTTTCAAAGATTGTTAAAAAACCGGAATATATGTGAGATAACTGAGTATGGAAAATACTCAAACCAAATTTCAAAGAAATATCTCTATTTTTGACTGAGTGATGGCTCCCAAGTGTAAGAAATTCATGACGTCATTTTTTTAATAACTTTTATGGACTTTTTTTACCAGATACGAATAAATAATTACCTTTCCTGTATTTCTGAGACAAAACTGGTCTAGGAACATGCCTTTTTTATTTACATTTCTCAATTTCTCATTTTGAAGTTTTCTGACAGACAAAATCGCTGTTCTGGACGTGATCGATCGAGGTCATTCACTTGACCTGGAAGGTCACTCGTTGACCCGAAACCTAAAAAAATGCATACCGTTAGATTCCAAACATGACAGGCAACATGTTGGCTCTTACCGCGTTGCTCTATCTTGCTTGGTTTGGAAGTTAACAGGGGGTCTTTTTAGGTCCCCCGTAGGGCGAAGGTAAAACAAGCTCCCGTAGGGCGAGGGTTAAATCAGCTATCAATGCATAAGCAATCAAAATCCGATGAGTTTTCAGAATTATGTGAGACTTTTTGGAATTTTTCCCCCGCCCCACAAACTTCCGTTCTGGATCCGCTGCTGCACTGACGGCGATAAGCATCTGCTGCATTTTGTTTATAAGTTTATCCCACGTCAACGTTACGGATGTGGTCAAACTGGCGAGCGGCCCTCAATAGCTGTCCTCGCTGTCTCTGCCGACGGGGCGGCAATTGCAAGCAAGAGTTACGTATATTTCGTAGGTTACCGTGATACGGTGATGAAGCGGCCAGTGCAGCCCACACTGGTGGGCTTCTTAAAGAAGAAGAAAAAAAACGCCAGGCGTCAGGTACGAGTATTTTATCAGACGACAGGCAGGTTTACAAAGGAAACGGGTGGTGGCATGACCACCACTTTTTCATATTTTTTTTATTTTTACGTTAGCCCACGTCGTGCCGGGGACGGGGCATTTAGACGCTCCCCCCCCCCTAAGGGTGTCTACTCCCCCCTAAGGTTTTTCGAGGATAGCGAAAAAACGGCGGCGCGCCTTTTTGCCGTTTCAGAAACGGCGTACGGCGCACAGCGCCACCGTTTCAAAAACGGCACACGGCGCACAGCGCCGCCGTTTAAAAAAACGGTGCGCCGCCGTTTCAGCCGCTGTTTTTGGCACACCTGTTCGGGAATCAATTATCCACATTGTGTGCAATTCTTGACCACGGGTCATCTCAGGTCAGGTCACGTGACCACACCTTCAAATAAGCTTGCGGTCGTACCACAGCCACAGTTTTTGGCCGATCGGTTTCAAACTTACAGAATTTCATAAGGTCATAGGTACATACAATTCAAATATCTAAGATTTTGAATATCGGTGACCTAAGGTCGCCGGTCGGGTCAATTTCGTGACCTCCCATTATAAGTCAATGGGGAAATATTAAAATGTTTCCTATTCCAAGGGTACGCATATCAGTCCAATTCCTTCTGGATCATGTTATCATATGCTATTATTGATGATCCAGGTTCAATTTTTGTTCAGTGACCCCTACAGGGTCAGCCGAGGTCAGCTGAGGTCACCAACACTTTTTGTGTCAATAACTCTCGATAGAATGAATATAATGAAGTGAAATCGGCATAAATGTGTTTGTCTCGTCGAGACACGTCTCCCAACATGCAACATGACCTACTTGGGTTGCCAGTTGACCTTGACCTGAGGTCAAAGTTCTAAGTTGATATAAACTGGTCAAAATAAATGTGATTCGAAGCGCTTTGACAAAACGAACATGATGTAATCAAAATAATTGCCGTATCTTTATTAGGTAAACAGTTATTTGCGATTGTTTTGCCAAAAAATAGCCCTTTTGACATTGGATGACCTCTGGAGCTCAAACTATTAACCTGAGATAAAATTTGATGACACGTTATGATTGAATATTTCAAGAGCTTACGATTGTTTATTTTCGTTTGTTCTTACCTATCATAGTTCCCGAGATATTTGGGGGTTCCTGGAGCGATGTCCTAAAACTGGAAAATCTGACATTCGATGACCTCTGGTGACCTCAATATTGACCTGAACCAAACAATGTAGAAATAGTTTCGAAGTTATTTTTGGTGAGCTTTCGAAACGTGTTTTCGGTTTTCCAATGAGGAAAATTTGACAACGAAAAGGTGCACCAAGATTAGAAGTGAGATGCCAAAACAAAATATTTGGTTTCGCCCCCCCCCCCCCAACTTTAAAATCGTTCCCGGGCCCCTGGGCCGGGTTCAAGTCGGTTCGGCACACGCTATTTGCCCCTGACTGAGATGGCCTGCGGCCGGTGGCAGCAGCCATCCTCAGTGACGTCAGAGGGCGGGGCGGGCCATGTCCAGGGTGGGCACGTACAGCTTTCGCTTCAAACTTCTGCCGGTTACCAAGCATTACGATATAAATGGTGGGATCAGAGCCCCGCAAAATTGTCTGCTTAGCGCGGGACCTTACCTCAGAAATTCATCCAGTTAAAGGTTTCGGACTACATTTATAGGAAATAATAAAAGTAAAAACGTTGCATTGCATTGCTGTACCGCCTGTAACTGACTATTAAATGGCGTCATACGAGTGCAAAAGGTCAAGGAATTCAGTTCTTGAATCAGCATCAGATTTCTGGACGTGTCCTTGGGACTTGGGTGACATGTTTGTTGACCCTGATGCGACTGCTCAGTACCATCCAGCTGTGCGGTGTGCAGGGTTTGATTGTCCTGCACAGTCCACCCCGTGGCTGCGCGACGGTAGCGGTCCGAGCTAGGCAAAGCGGCTTTATTTATCATGTTAATTCCTCACCAATCCAAATCCTAACCAAAGAAAGAAGTGTTGAATCACTCGAGATAAGTTATTTTGATATAACCATTTAACAGTATTGCAAAATAAATAAAAATCAGTTGATCCCACAGTGTCCGAGATCGATATGTTGTTAAATTTTACTGAAAGACAACGCCTTTCGTTTCTAGACGTCTAAATATCACGTTAGTACAATGTGCAAGTTATTGCATTTTGTCATGTGATCTGGTGAGGTCCTAAATCTGTTGTTAGATTTGCAGCGAGATCGACTGCGATACGGGATCAGTTTGTTTGGTTTCATTCAGGGGCGAATCCAGCAAATCGTCAAGGGGAGGTCATCAATTGCAGTGGTGCCCCTACCTATACCCAAATCTGAAAACTCAACGGATTTGGTCCACTATATTTTTAGGGTGCCCCTATATCAGTATTTTTTTTTGTATTGACAAAACGTTGGCTATAGGTATTTGCAATATCAGTCGTACCCTTTGTATCTAAAGTGCCGTGAATGGTGCTAAAATATATAATTTGTGCAGTCAAGGGCGGCCACGAGTATAGCCACCCGAGTATAAGGTACCTATTGCCAGCATCGGACGCTCGGGGACTAATTTACTCGAGTATAAGGTACCTATTGATAGCATGGGACGTTCGGGGACTAATTTACTCGAGTATAAGGTATACCTATTGATAGTATGGGACGTTCGGGGACTAATTTACCCGAGTATAAGGTACCTATTGACAGCATCGGACGCTCGGTGAATTTTTCTGCGAACAATCGTTCATGGCAAAACGGTTATCTGAATTCATGTGAGCTCATTTGTGAGACTCGTTCTTGATTTTTTTACCCGATATTCTTGAGATTCTTGCTCTCGGCTAAGATATTGTATTGCTATTTAACGAGCCCTTTGGGCAGAGTGCATTATGTCATGGCAGTTGAGGTACGTTGTTTTATCGGTAATTTAGTTAACACGTGGTTTAGTCGCTCAAGGTTTATACTCATTAAAATGTGCATTAGTGAGCAGTGACATAAATAGTTATGGCCACCGAACCTGCGGCGTGAATTGTGACGAAAATTATGCATTGCTATCCTGCTGGCAAGGCGCATTCCATAAATGGTGAAAAGAACATAAACCACGCGATCTTAGCGAAAGTTATGTGAAGATGTGTGCACTGTGCAGGGTGCATCCTAGTAGAACATGCACACTGCATTCAGGGGGCGGCAGGGGTAAAAGCCCCCCATTCCGCGCTCGACAGGAGCTGCAATAAAAATACCTCCCCCCACCCCAATCCGTTGAAACTGGCGATGAAAAATGAGTACTGACTGCGAAAAATAACTTTTTTTTCTAAATAAATAAATAGTTATTTTTGCCTCGTTCGTGTTACCTCTATTTGGTGGCATTTTAGTAGCAGTAGGGAGTAGGGGTGTCGTTTTACGAAAATGATTGTTAGGGTCCAACCACTCCTCGGAAACCTAAACTACCCTACATTTGAGTTTCTCCTCGGATTCCAGGCACTTAACCCGCGAGTTACTGGGGTACTTTCCATAACGCGACTTACTGGGGCGGGGGCTGTTTTTGCCCCCCTCGGATCTCCGGAACTACTAGACCGATTTAAAAAAAATAAAACGGCATTCGATAGCCCTGGATAATTTATCGAGGAAAACCTAATTTTGTTGGCCTCGGGGTAACCAGTCACCGATGACGTCACAGCTGTCACGTCAAAGACAAAATGTTTGACCGTGTCATAGAGGTCTAGATGGATGGAATTGTTGCGGCAAAATTGCGATATTAAACGCACAAGAAGTCGATAAATCGGTATGATTCGTGTGTCTGACACTTCTAAGTACCATTCTAAGCTGTTTATGACCTTGGGTCAGGTCAAGGTCATCCGAGGTCACGAGATCAAACTACATTTTACGGTCATAGGCGTTGTAACACATGTTTATGGGTTTGTTTTTCGTCTAAAACGCAAAAGAAATTACCTTAGAACATTGCTTGTTCAATAGAAATTGAAGTAAAAAGAAAAAACGGAAATTAATTTTGTATGCATGGTAATGCTGCACTGTTAAAAAAGTTTAGCACCCTAGAGGTGCTCTTGAATTGACTAATTTTCAGTACCCTGCGAGTGCTAACTGTAGCAGCCTAGTGGTTCTTTCCCGAGTCTTGACTTAGCACCCCGGTGCTTGTATTAGTATCAGTGACAGTTTAGCATCCCCGAGCTAAATTTAGTACCCTATACCTGCTAGACCAATTTTCAGTATATTAGCGGTGCTAAACAAAAAATGTGCTACACATATCACACGTTGAGCACATTTTACACTAACGTATGCACTGACGCGACGCTAATGATAGCCTTCTAGTGAGCTGAAATTCTGCTGGGGCTGCAGCGATGCTAGTGTTAGCACAGTCGTGTTAATATAAGACACATTAGGTTTTAACCTCAACGTGCTCTCTGGAGCACTCAATTGTTGATAATATAGCTGAAAAGCGCATCTGGGCATAGCAGGTTGTGCTACAGCGTCAATATTAACGAGTTGAATCACCAATGCGTGCCCGCGTGCCATTGTGCGTTGCCTTGACCATCAGACAACTATAAACGTGCTATCTGTATTACGCACACGGATCAACCCCACCAAAAACAAATCACGGTTCCATGACCATAACACACTCCCTTCGGTTCGGAACCTATAAACTCCAGCTGCTGGATGAACTTAAGGCAGCGCTGAGGCGGTTTGAGGCCGTCGTCAATACCCAACACGTATCTCTGCACGTATACGAGTACAGCGCCGACACTTTCCGCTGGAACATCACATTTAACCCGCGCCGTGCCGGGGGGGGGGGGGGGGCGTTTAGACGCCCACCCCTAAGGTTTTTCGAGGATAGCGAAAAGACGGCGGCGCGCAGCGCCGCCGTTCTGGGCACAGCTGTTTGTCCATTAATTGCGCACATTATGTAACACAAAATGTATCGGGTCATCTAAGGTCAGGTCACCAGACAGGTCACGTGACCCCACGTCCAAAAATGTTTCCGGTCGCACCACAGCCACAGTCTTTAGCCGATCGATTTCGTACTTACAGGATTTCATAAGAGCAATACCACCTACAATACGTTTGTCTCGGATTTTGTTTTATATCGGGGACCTAAGGTCGGGTCAATTTCGTGACCTCCCCATTATAAGTCAATGGGGAAATAATAAAATGCTTCCTTTTCTGAGGATACGAATGATATCAGCCCAATTCCTTCTGGATCATGTTATTATAGGCCATTCTTGAAGTTCCAGGTGAATTTTTTGTTCGGTGACTCCTACAGGGTCAGATGAGGTCACCCGAAGTCACCAGCACTTTTTTTTGCCAATAACTCTCGACAAAATCAAGATAGAGAAGTGAAACTGGCACTAATGTGTTTGTCTCGCCGAGGCACGTCTCCCAATGTGCAACATGCCCTAATTGGGTCAACACTTGACCTTGACCGGAGGTTAAATTTGGAAAACTGTTTGGCCCAAAACAGCCTTTTTGACATTTGATGACCTCTCCTAAACCGTTCACGCCATACAGCCTAAACCGTTCACTTAAACTCAAATTTTATTGCACTTCGTCGATTGCATTTTCCAAGAGCTTTCCATTGTCTTTTTCTGTTTGTTCCTAGCTATCATACATAGTTCCTGTGCTATCTGGGAATAACTGGGGCGAAGTCCTAAAACTTGAAAATCTGACCCTTGATGACCTCTGGTGACCTCAATATTGACCTGAAAAAAATAGTCTGATATAGTTTCAAAATGCATTTTTACGAGCTTTTGAACGGTATTTTTGGTTCTTGTCTACGTCCCAAAGGAGCCGAGTTAGAGGGGACGTCGAAACGCCCCCCACCCCGGCACGGTGAAGGTGGCGCCTAGCACCGGCTCGGCGCGGGTTAAGCACAGAGTGGGTCAAAACCACAGCCACCACCGCCTCTTCTTCTGTAAGGCACTCGGTGATTTTTAGCCCACCTATACCAGGACAGCGCCCGAAACCATGACAGGACGCGGTGTGTCGCACTTACGCGTCAGGAAGACCTCCTACATCTTCAGCCCCATTTGACTGAGCAGCTGCTCGAGTACCTTGTCTAGAACATATTGATGGCGCCATTCCTGCACAGATATTCTTCGCTGGAGCCGAGGATTCGCATTCTCAGGATTCGAAATAGTTCGAATCCATTCAAATCCGGGAAATATTCAAATTTCTAAAATAGGTATCTGAATGATGAATCTTAAAAACTATTATTTCAAGTCCTCAATTACAAGTCAACGTCAGTCAATGGAATACGCTTGGTACCCAGCCATAAAATAAACCCCCATTCAATTGTGGGTTTTAAAGCAAAATATCGTTTTTGATTTGTGACTGAGGACTTTAAATACAAATATTTAAGAGTAAAATACTGATTTTAGATATTTGAATATACCTAACCTGCAGTGATTCGATTCAAATAATTTGGAATCCTCTGAATACGAATCCCCAGCTCATTCTATTGACTGGGGGCATTTCCACCTGTCTATAACTGCGGAACCGAAGGTCGGTTTTGGGCGCAACATGGACGGTCAAGAGGTCTCAACGATCTGAATCTATTTTTTGTTTAATAGGGATGTCGAGGTCATTGGTGAGGTTCAAAGTCAAGTCAAAAGTCAAAATCGAACGTTTTTGCATGCTCGTCGCTATATTTCGGTGTTATAAAAAAAAATGCGGTTTTAGGGAATTTTCTGAAAAATAAGTATTTCAAATTTTCGGGCCCAAAACTATAATTTAGCGGCATCAAACCAGTCAGTTTAACAACTTAAAACCAGTGCAATATGCCATTCAATAACCAAACAATAATTAGCAAGCATTTATATGTTAGGACCAAAAATACCAGCACACTGGAGATCGCATACCTCTTAGCCTATTCATCGTGGTCGCTATGTCCGTAAGAGCTTTCTGGAAGCCGTTGACTCTTTCACGAAAGAAGCCCTCTTCGCCAGAGAGCCTTTCAAGCTCCTTCTGGAACTGCACAATACTAGTGCAAACACAGCACTAATATTTATCACGATAGTGGAAATGCGTCAACACGTCGCAACACGTCTTCCCACTTCGGCGGTCTGGCGCGAACTGGCGCGAGGACGCCGGAGTTGCACGTGCCACGCGCTCGATTGACTTCCGGTCATGTATTAAATTAGCATAGCTTTGATGCTACCGTGCTTCTGTTAAATCCGCGAGTGCAGGAGCTCCACCACAGGGGGGACGGGGGACGTGTCCCCCCCCCCCCCCCCCCACTCCCCCCCCCCAACATTTTCGGATTTTAACATTACGCCTATGGGCGTTGCATGGAAAGAATCGACTTCAGAATGCCTACGTCCCCCCCCCCCCCAACTTTCGGAAGGTGGCGGCGCCCTTGCGTGAGTGTAATATAAGCACTGTTGGGTGCTCCGTGATATTTATCCCGCCAAATCTCAAAAGCACTTAATTGGTTCTTTCTCAAGCAACCCATGATTTTAGTGTCATGCTAACAAATGCACAATTAAAGTAATATGAGCTTGCCAAACACTTCATTCAGTGCTAGTTGACATTCAAGCTTTTAAAAGAACACCTGCAGCTTAGGGTAAGCACAGGGGATGCTTAAGCTAGCATCGTGTCTGGCAATATCGTTTATTATTAGCAGACATCAAGTATCTCGTTACTTTGAAAACGAGCCAGCGGGTGCATTTTATGACTAAAAGTGCTACGGAAAGAAGCATTAAGCACCATGCGAGCTAAACTTTTTTTTTACAGTGTGTGAGAGGTGGTCGATTTTTGTCTTTGAAAGATCATAAGTCAGTCATTTTTGAAGACATCGACTTCAAATGTGGTAAACATTATCACCGAAGACATCTCCATCACAAATATTCCGTTTTTTATTTTAAAAAAATTTGTGTGTGAAAATATCGTAAAAACAAACAAAAAATATATTTGGATTTCTCAAAATTTAGAATTTCAATAACACTCCAAAATCCGAGATAGCAGTTTGATAACCGAGTCTATTGTCAGTCATTTGATTTATGACAATTTAATTTATCTTAAAAATTGTACTTTTGACAGCGTTTTCCGTAAACCGCAAACGCAAACCGTAAATTCCGCAAAACGCAAATATTTTTCAACAAAAAACGCAGAACATGACGTCACTCTGACGTCATTACCGGTTGACCTAACATAACCTCATCTTTTTCCTTTGGCCAACATGTGCCAAATTGATGTGAGACAGGGTTCTGCAGGTTTGGTGACGATATTAGTGTTGGTTTAGGAGATATTGCAAAATCACGGCGGGGGGCAAAAAATAGCCCCCCCCCTCCAGTAAGTCGCGGGTTAATTTTGAGCTCTAGACTCCATTCCTTTTGTGTAATAACAAATAAACAAGGTACACCTTGGGAGGCACGTAGCCCCCCCCCCCCCCGGAGGCCAGGAGGGCCCTTTTCGGCGTGCGCAGTGCGCCAAAAAGGGCCGACGAGTCCGCGCGAAGCGCGATATTATGGACTCTTTACCACGCGAAGCGTGGTCTTTAGAGAGTTTAGAGAACTTCAGAGGCCCTTTAGGGCCACCAGGGCCCTCTCTGAAAGACCAGAGTGCTCCTTGGACGTTCAAAAGAGCCCTGCGCATGTCAGAGGGGCCCCTGGCAAGACCGAACGAAAGGGCCCCTGAGCGGGTCAGAGGGACCCTGAACACGTCGAATGGCCCCTAGTCAGCACAGAGGGGGTCCTGGGCAGGTTGAGAGGCCCATGAGCATGTCGGCAGGGCGACAAAGCGGCCAGCGCAGTCCCTGCCAGGTCATAAGGGCCTCTGAGCAGGTTGGAGGGCCCCTAGACAGACCAGAGGGCCCCTGGGAAGTTAGGGCCCCTGTGCAGGTCAGGGGGTCCCTGACCAGACCAAAAGGGGCCCTAGGTGGTTCAGAATGGCCCCTGAACATGCCGAATGGGCCCCTAGTCAGCACGGATGGTCCTCAGGGCAGGTCGGAAGGCCCTTGGAACATGTCGCAAGGCGACAAGGCAGCCAGCACAGTCCCTTGCCAGGTCGGAAGGGCCCTTTATAAGGCTGGAGGGCCCCTGGAGAGACCAGAGAGCTCCTGGAAAGTTAAAAAGGCCCCTGTGCAGATCGGAGGGGCCCCTGACCAGACTGAAGAACCCCTGGGTGGGTAAGAAGGGTCCCTGAACATTCCGAATTGGCCCCTAGCCAGCACGGAGGGGCCCCAGGGCAGGTCGGAGGCCCCCTTGAGCATGTCGGCTGGACGACAAAGCAGCCAGCGCAGTCCGACCAGAAGAAGAACAAAATAGTGCCTTATCTTCATTAGGTAAAAAGTTATGTGCGTAAAACTGTTTTGCCAAAAACATTTTGTTTTACATTTGATTACATTACATTGGAGCAGGAGGGAAAGCTGCCTCTCAAACCGCCAGCTGGGCCCTTTTCGGCCAGCCTGGCGGGCGGACGAGCTGAATGTTCTCTCAGACTGTCTCGGGGCGCGATGAAGCAGCGCAAGCTCAACTATGTGGCAGTCTGCCAAGCGCCATGTCCATCAGGAGACGCGCGAGGTTCCTGATCGGGATATGGCGCGCGAATATGTGTCCCTGAACGGTGCTCGTCGTTCCACCTTCGGAACGTTTTGATGTCATCTGAGATCAGGCACATAGCCAAGGGGGCGGCGGGTGCCCCCCCCCCCTGTAGGCCAGGAGGGCCCTTTTCGGCGCGCTGCGCACGCCGAAAAGGGCCGACGAGACCGCGCGAAGCGCGATATCATGGGCTCTTTACCACGCGAAGCGTGGACTTTAGAGAGTTTAGAGCACTTCAGAGGCCCTTTAGGGCCATCAGGGCTCTCTCTGAAAGACCAGAGGACCCCTTGGGCGTTCAAAAGAGCCCTGTGCATGTCAAAGGGGCCCCTGTCCAGACCGAAAGGGCCTCTGAGCGGGTCAGAGGGCCCCCTGAACACGTCGAATGGGCCCCTAGATAGCACAGAGGGGCCCCTGGGCAGGTCGAGAGACCCTCGAGTATGTCGGCAGGGCGACAAAGCGGTCAGCGCAGTCCCTTGCCAGGTGATAAGGGCCCCTGAGCAGGTTGGGGGGTCCCTGCACAGATCATAGGGTCCTTGGGAAGTTGCAAGGGCCCCGGTGCAGGTCAGAGGGCCCCCTGACAAGACCGAAAGGGCCCCTAGGTGGGTCAGAAGGGTCCCTGAACATGCCGAATGGGCCCCTAGGCAGCACGGAGGAGCCCCAGGGCAGGTCGGAGGGCCCTCGAAGCATGTCGCCAGGCGACAAAGCAGCCAGCGCAGTCCCTTGCCAGGTCGGAAGGGCCCCTTAGAAGGCTAGAGGGCCCCTGGAGAGACCAGAGGGCTCCTGTAAAGTTCAAAGGGCCTCTGTGCAGATCGGAGGGGCCCCTGACCAGACCGAAAGTACTTCTGGGCGGGTAAGAAGGGCCCTGAACGTGCTGAATTGGCCCCTAGCCAGCACGGAGGGGCCCCAAGGCAGGTCGGAGGGCCCCTTGAACATGTGGCAGGGCGACAAAGCAGCCACCGCAATTAGACCAGAAGAGTCGCTGGGCAGATCGCAGGGGCTCCTGGGCAAGTCAGAGGGGCCCCTGGCTAGGCCGAATGGGTCTCTGGGCCGGTCGGAAGAGCCCTTGAACATGCCGGATGAGTTCCTAGTCAAACTGGAGGGGCCCCTGGGCAGGTCGGAGGGGGCCCTGAGCATGTCGGTAGGGCGACAAAGCAGCCAGTGCAGTCCCTGGCCAGGTCGGAAGGACCTGGCCGCAATTTGTTTAAGAGTTCCAGGTCTTGAGCTTAACAAATATTCCAAGTTGGTATAGCTGATTCCAAATTGGTGTCGCTGGTTCCAAAGTTGATATGGCAGTTGGCTAACTCCAACTTCTGAAAGTTGGTATGGCCCATTCCATACCTGTCATATTGCATTTTCCATCCTTGTAACGTGCCTTTTCATCCGTTTTGTTAGGCCCTTTCAACGCTTGGGAAGGGGCCCTTTCAATGCTCGGGAAGGGGCTCTTTCGAGGCGCCGCCCCCCCCCCCCCACTGGACGAAATCCTGGCTAAGTGCCTGCACCTTGGTCACTGCAACAACATCACCGGATTCGAATATGGTCACGGAAATCCATTTCGCGGGTAAAGAGGAGGACATATTACCTCCCCCATCCCCCTCTCTTCTGTCCATCCCTGTGACGCAGGGGTGGATACAGGGGAGCAGCGGGGGGCGGCCGCCCCTGCGGGTGGATACAGGGGGCGGCGGGGGGCGGCGGGGGGCGGCGGGGGGCGGCGGGGGGGGGGGGGGGGGGGGCGGCGGGGGGGCGGCGGTTTGAGTTTCTCCTCGGATTCCAGGCACTTAACCCGCGAGTTACTGGGGTACTTTCCATAACGCGACTTACTGGGGCGGGGGCTGTTTTTGCCCCCCTCGGATCTCCGGAACTACTAGACCGATGTAAAAAAATAAAACGGCATTCGATAGCCCTGGATAATTTATCGAGGAAAACCTAATTTTGTTGGCCTCGGGGTAACCAGTCACCGATGACGTCACAGCTGTCACGTCAAAGACAAAATGTTTGACCGTGTCATAGAGGTCTAGATGGATGGAATTGTTGCGGCAAAATTGCGATATTAAACGCACAAGAAGTCGATAAATCGGTATGATTCGTGTGTCTGACACTTCTAAGTACCATTCTAAGCTGTTTATGACCTTGGGTCAGGTCAAGGTCATCTGAGGTCACGAGATCAAACTACATATTACGGTCATAGGCGTTGTAACACATGTTTATGGGTTTGTTTTTCGTCTAAAACGCAAAAGAAATTACCTTAGAACATTGCTTGTTCAATAGAAATTGAAGTAAAAAGAAAAAACGGAAATTAATTTTGTATGCATGGTAATGCTGCACTGTTAAAAAAGTTTAGCACCCTAGAGGTGCTCTTGAATTGACTAATTTTCAGTACCCTGCGAGTGCTAACTGTAGCAGCCTAGTGGTTCTTTCCCGAGTCTTGACTTAGCACCCCGGTGCTTGTATTAGTATCAGTGACAGTTTAGCATCCCCGAGCTAAATTTAGTACCCTATACCTGCTAGACCAATTTTCAGTATATTAGCGGTGCTAAACAAAAAATGTGCTACACATATCACACGTTTAGCACATTTTACACTAACGTATGCACTGACGCGACGCTAATGATAGCCTTCTAGTGAGCTGAAATTCTGCTGCAGGGCTGCAGCGATGCTAGTGTTAGCACAGTCGTGTTAATATAAGACACATTAGGTTTTAACCTCAACGTGCTCTCTGGAGCACTCAATTGTTGATAATATAGCTGAAAAGCGCATCTGGGCATAGCAGGTTGTGCTACAGCGTCAATATTAACGAGTTGAATCACCAATGCGTGCCCGCGTGCCATTGTGCGTTGCCTTGACCATCAGACAACTATAAACGTGCTATCTGTATTATGCACACGGGTCAACCCCACCAAAAACAAATCACCGTTCCATGACCATAACACACTCCCTTCGGTTCGGAACCTATAAACTCCAGCTGCTGGATGAACTTAAGGCAGCGCTGAGGCGGTTTGAGGCCGTCGCCAATACCCAACACGTATTTCTGCACGTATACGAGTACAGCGCCGACGCTTTCCGCTGGAACATCACATTTAACCCGCGCCGTGCCGGGGGGGGGGGGGCGTTTAGACGCCCACCCCTAAGGTTTTTCGAGGATAGCGAAAAGACGGCGGCGCGCAGCGCCGCCGTTTTGGGCACAGCTGTTTGTCCATTAATTGCGCACATTATGTAACACAAAATGTATCGGGTCATCTAAGGTCAGGTCACCAGACAGGTCACGTGACCCCACGTCCAAAAATGTTTCCGGTCGCACCACAGCCACAGTCTTTAGCCGATCGATTTCGTACTTACAGGATTTCATAAGAGCAATACCACCTACAATACGTTTGTCTCGGATTTTGTTTTATATCGGGGACCTAAGGTCGGGTCAATTTCGTGACCTCCCCATTATAAGTCAATGGGGAAATAATAAAATGCTTCCTTTTCTGAGGATACGAATGATATCAGCCCAATTCCTTCTGGATCATGTTATTATAGGCCATTCTTGAAGTTCCAGGTGAATTTTTTGTTCGGTGACTCCTACAGGGTCAGATGAGGTCACCCGAAGTCACCAGCACTTTTTTTGCCAATAACTCTCGACAAAATCAAGATAGAGAAGTGAAACTGGCACTAATGTGTTTGTCTCGCCGAGGCACGTCTCCCAATGTGCAACATGCCCTAATTGGGTCAACACTTGACCTTGACCTGAGGTTAAATTTGGAAAACTGTTTGGCCCAAAACAGCCTTTTTGACATTTGATGACCTCTCCTAAACCGTTCACGCCATACAGCCTAAACCGTTCACTTAAACTCAAATTTTATTGCACTTCGTCGATTGCATTTTCCAAGAGCTTTCCATTGTCTTTTTCTGTTTGTTCCTAGCTATCATACATAGTTCCTGTGCAGGGGCGGATCCAGGGAAACTTTTCGGGAGGGGCACATCATACTTCAAGGGGCCCTCGAGCTGAAAAGGGCCCCGGGCGTTTTTGCGAGTCTGAAAGGGCCTCCAGTCGGTCTGAGTGTATTTTCAGGTAGGAGAAAGCCCTTGACAAGCCTAAGAGGGCCATCGTCAGGCCATCGTCAGGCCCTATGCAGGGGCGTCGCCGACAATTTTTGAGTGGGGGGTCGGCTGAAATGAGAGAGAAAAAATGTAACCACATTTGTTCTGCGTGTATTTAAGCCTTTGCAACATTTGTAATGCCAGTGGATTTTCATGTTACAGTAGGTACTTGTTATTTAGCGCCGCCAAGCGCAGAAAAATTCTTACAGGTTGGCCTGATAAAACCCAGAATTACAGGCGATGGACCTTGTAGAGGATAAGAAGCTAACATTGTATTAATTCAATTAAGCGTTACGACGAACCGAAGACGATGACTATGGCTTCGTTATGATGATGGCCACCGACAAGGGCGCCGCCACCTTCCGAAAGTTGGGGGGGGGGGGGGGGGGGGACGGAGGCATTCTGAAGTCGATTCTTGCCATGCAACGTCCATAGGTGTAATGTTAAAATCAGAAAATGTTTGGGGGGACATGTCCCCCCGTCCCCCCTGTGGCGGAGCCCCTGGCCACCGATGTGACGCCGCGAAGCGGCGTGAAAAATTGAATTTTAGGTCGTGGAAAACGAAATTGTAATATTCGAACCAGACCGTGAGTGGAGCCAAGCCTCAAGTAATCCCTTTTCCGGGTTGCATATCTCGGTATGATGCAAAATATTTAAATGAAGGTGGTTTTTCATATACATTAGCTAGCCTCGGATAGTAAATCACGATGACCGGTGGCAGTCAGCGCTTAATAGTATATATGATAATAATAACTGTATATGCATATGTACCGAACTGTAACAAACAACTGGTAACAGTGCAAATGGTTTCGAAGCAGCAAGAAGCAAACCGACTTTTCCGCGCATAAATGGTCCCTGTGGATCTGTAGGAGCCTGAGGGGAGATGGCTTGGGAAGATGGTCCTGGCTTGGCCCCCACTATTAGCTCTTCCAGGTCCAGCAAGTTGGGCACCGCTGGAGCAGCTTCCGCGGGTGCCGATGCCCGTGTCGCTGCGTTCGCGTCCCCTTTTCGAAACTCGGCAGACTAGCTAAACATGTATCCCGCTTAACCCTATTTGTAACAGGGGGGGGGGGGATTTCTGCACCCCCTCATGTTTTTCGCAGATATCTCCAGAACGGCTGGGAGCAGGCCCATGACATTTTTGAAATTTTCCTAGAATTGAATTCCGCATTTGGAGTCAAAATTTAGAGTTCTTAATCTGAACAGAGGCGGTTTCAGGGCACGGTTTTGGGAGGGTTCGGCGGCGATATTTGGCGATAATACGGAAATGCGATCTTCACGGTTTCTTCCTAACTACCTCAAGTGTGAAGGAGTTACATCGGTTTACGGTGATTGCAACAAGTGCAAATTAGTTGATGTTAATGAAATATCATAAAAATTGCATGGCAGAGGCGGTTTCAGGGGCTTGAAAGGGGGGGGGGGGTCCAGGAAGTATTCAATGCTCTGCGGGAAGTAAATAGAGCGATGTAAGGAGCACTTATAGCTATCAAGATGTAAAAGATAGCTTCTCCTTCCATTATTTTAATAATTTATTACGTATAGAGTTGCAGGGGCGAGTTCAGGCACATGAAAAGGGGGGTGACTGGCATGGTGATGACGATATGCCAGCGATTACGGCGCAATAGACGGTTAACTTATAATGATATATGCACATATGAGGCCAGGAGAGGGAATACAATCATTTGTGTTGCAGAGGCGCGCTCAGGAATGGAAGCAAGGGAGTCATATTATTGCAAGGAAACTAAGATGCATGGGCCTACAATGGCATAACATACTGCAGTTTTCGGATGAAACGCGCCACAGGGTACCCTACGAACGATTATGAGATAATAGGCGAGTCCAGGTAGGGTAAAAAAGGGGGTAAGCAATGTTAATTGAAGTTGTAAGTGAAATCGTCACTGTTGACTAGTTAGTATCATAATAGCGGATAATATACTTATCAAAAGGTCTTGCGCCTCTCCAGTTGGATCCTGGATGCGTCATGATGAAGTACAACATGCAAAATGGAACTATCTACGATCAGTAACATATTTATAGAGCTGGGTAGCAACATGCCTGCGGTTAATATTTTTCCTATTTGACCTCCCTTTTTCACTAACCTGGTACCACCTATGGCGAAAAATATGATTTATAACTGTGTTTTCTAATGGCACAATAACATACCATTTCATTTATTAAAAAAAAAACATACAAAAAAGTTTTATTCCGCATTTACTTCACCCCCATATTGAGTGACCTGCACACGCCTATTATTTTTGAATTTTCAAAAGTGATCGCCATATATAAATCATAAATCTCCAATTAAATCTATCGATTCCCATTGGTTGTGTTACAATCGGTTGATAAACATGACAGCTGTGTTGGATGATATATAACACTCAAATTTGTAGTTTTTGCCCCCCTGTTGCCCCCTATCAAAAATGTCGATTTTTTAAAAAGAAATGTAGATCGTGATGAGGGGAACCAAACGCCGTTTGATTTTTGAAAATCGGATGGGTAGATCTCGAGATCTCCTGGGGGCGAAATCCGCCCCCCCCCCCCCTGTTACAAATAGGAGTAGCCAGGAGCCTGTTACAAATAGGGTTACAAGTTAATATTTTATGAAGAGAGTGGGACCTGGGGTCAGCAATTACCGCCAAGAGCCTCTGCCAGACATTTAATGGAATTAATTTTCCCATTTTCCAAATTTGTATAAGCAATTGCGAAACTTGTGTCATGCCGCGAAGCGTCGCGAAATTTTCCCGGTTTTTAAACTTTGGAATAATAGCGGAATTTTGACTGTTGCAAGGGCAATTTTTACGATAAATTGTTAACTTTCCCCGAAAAAAGTGTGTGCGTTCGGGGGGGGGGGGGGCGGTCGACCCCCCACCTTCTGAGAGTTGATGTCCGGACCCTCTCCTTCCCGACCCCCCGTCGGTGACGCCCCTCACCCTGTCAGTCTTGTAGGGCCCTTGCAAGACTTGAGAGCGCCCTATGCTGGTCTGGAGGACCACTGGTAGGTTTGAAAGGGCCCTCGGTCGTGCTGAGAGGGTCCTGTGCCGGTGTGAGAGGGCCCTAAGGTCGGTAAGAGAAGTCCCTCAGTCTCTTTGAGTGTACTATCGATGGGCCTGAGAGGGCCCTGTCTAAGCCTGGAGAGCCATTGCCAGACTTGAATGGCCCTCCGTCCGTTTGAGAGAGCCATTGCCAGGCCTGAAAGGGCTCAGACCAGGCCTCTGGCTCAGGCGGGCCCAAATGGCTCGCCTGGTGTCCGGTATAGGGTCCTCTGTCGCCTAGTAAAGGCCCTCTCAGACCGGCTTAGGACCATCTGAGGCCTGGAAAGGATCCTCTCAAACAGGCGCAGGCCCTTTTCAGGTCCGTCAAGGGCTATCTCTGACTAATGTAGTGCCCAGGGTTGTGCTTGACTCCGAGTCGGTGAGTCAAATTTGACTCAAAACTGACTCAACTCAACTTGAATCAGAGTCGAGTCGCTTAAGAAAAATAGGGACGCAACTTGAGTCAGAGTTGAGTCACATGGATGTCGCTTGAGTCAAAGTTGAGTCGCCTGGATGCTGCTCAAGTCAAAGTTGAGTCGATTCATCTTCTTACGAGTCAGAGTCACATCTGACGAGAAAAACAAATCCTAGCAACTAAATAATCAAGGCGTCCAAACAATGTTCTATAGTGTGAGAGTGTGAGTTTTGGGTGTTTTTCAAACCCACTGAAAGGGCTCTCCTCCCGAGCGTTGAAAGGGCCCTATTCCCGAGCATTGAAAGGGCCCAGCAGACCCTCTGACCTGCACATGGGACCTTCGAACTTCCCAGGGGCCCTCTGGTCTGTCCAGGGACACTCCAGCCTGCTTAGGGACCCTTTCGACCTGAAAGGGACTGCGCTGGCTGCTTTGTCGCCCTGCCGACATGCCCAGGGGCCCTCCGGCCTGCCCAGGGGCCCTCTATGCTGTCTAGGGGCCATTCGGCATGCACAGGGCTCTTCTGACTTGCCCAGGGGCCCTTTCGGTCTAGCCAGGATCCCTCTGACCTGGACAGGGGCCCTTTGAACTTCCATGGGGCCCTCTGGTCTTTCAGAGAGGGCCCTGTTGGCTCTTAGGACCTCTGAAGTGCTCTACACTCTCTAAAGACCACTTTGCGTGGTCTCTTAGAGAGCCCATGATACCGCGCTTCGCGCGGTATCGTCGGCCCTTTTCGGCGCGCTACGCGCACCGAGAAGGGCCCTCCTCAGAAGTTTCGGGAGGGGCACGTGCCCCCTGTGCCCTCCCCCTGGATCCGCCCCTGTTCCTGTGCTATCTGGGAATAACTGGGGCGAAGTCCTAAAACTTGAAAATCTGACCCTTGATGACCTCTGGTGACCTCAATATTGACCTG
Source organism: Chirona hameri (assembly GCA_036785665.1). Classification (NCBI taxonomy): domain Eukaryota; kingdom Metazoa; phylum Arthropoda; class Thecostraca; order Balanomorpha; family Balanidae; genus Chirona; species Chirona hameri. The sequence continues at coordinate 24,043 of JAXIVJ010013060.1, forward strand.
AAAAAAATAGTCTGATATAGTTTCAAAATGCATTTTTACCAGCTTTTGAACGGTATTTTTGGTTCTTGTCTACGTCCCAAAGGAGCCGAGTTAGAGGGGACGTCGAAACGCCCCCCACCCCCCGGCACGGTGAAGGTGGCGCCTAGCACCGGCTCGGCGCGGGTTAAGCACAGAGTGGGTCAAAACCACAGCCACCACCGCCTCTTCTTCTGTAAGGCACTCGGTGATTTTTAGCCCACCTATACCAGGACAGCGCCCGAAACCATGACAGGACGCGGTGTGTCGCACTTACGCGTCAGGAAGACCTCCTACATCTTCAGCCCCATTTGACTGAGCAGCTGCTCGAGTACCTTGTCTAGAACATATTGATGGCGCCATTCCTGCACAGATATTCTTCGCTGGAGCCGAGGATTCGCATTCTCAGGATTCGAAATAGTTCGAATCCATTCAAATCCGGGAAATATTCAAATTTCTAAAATAGGTATCTGAATGATGAATCTTAAAAACTATTATTTCAAGTCCTCAATTACAAGTCAACGTCAGTCAATGGAATACGCTTGGTACCCAGCCATAAAATAAACCCCCATTCAATTGTGGGTTTTAAAGCAAAATATCGTTTTTGATTTGTGACTGAGGACTTTAAATACAAATATTTAAGAGTAAAATACTGATTTTAGATATTTGAATATACCTAACCTGCAGTGATTCGATTCAAATAATTTGGAATCCTCTGAATACGAATCCCCAGCTCGTTCTATTGACTGGGGGCATTTCCCCCTGTCTATAACTGCGGAACCAAAGGTCGGTTTTGGGCGCAACATGGACGGTCAAGAGGTCTCAACGATCTGAATCTATTTTTTGTTTAATAGGGATGTCGAGGTCATTGGTGAGGTTCAAAGTCAAGTCAAAAGTCAAAATCGAACGTTTTTGCATGCTCGTCGCTATATTTCGGTGTTATAAAAAAATGCGGTTTTAGGGAATTTTCTGAAAAATAAGTATTTCAAATTTTCGGGCCCAAAACTATAATTTAGCGGCATCAAACCAGTCAGTTTAACAACTTAAAACCAGTGCAATATGCCATTCAATAACCAAACAATAATTAGCAAGCATTTATATGTTAGGACCAAAAATACCAGCACACTGGAGATCGCATACCTCTTAGCCTATTCATCGTGGTCGCTATGTCCGTAAGAGCTTTCTGGAAGCCGTTGACTCTTTCACGAAAGAAGCCCTCTTCGCCAGAGAGCCTTTCAAGCTCCTTCTGGAACTGCACAATACTAGTGCAAACACAGCACTAATATTTATCACGATAGTGGAAATGCGTCAACACGTCGCAACACGTCCTCCCACTTCGGCGATCTGGCGCGAACTGGCGCGAGGACGCCGGAGTTGCACGTGCCACGCGCTCGATTGACTTCCGGTCATGTATTAAATTAGCATAGCTTTGATGCTACCGTGCTTCTGTTAAATCCGCGAGTGCAGGAGCTCCACCACAGGGGGGACGGGGGGACGTGTCCCCCCCCCCCACACTCCCCCCCCCCCCCCCAACATTTTCGGATTTTAACATTACGCCTATGGGCGTTGCATGGAAAGAATCGACTTCAGAATGCCTACGTCCCCCCCCCCCCAACTTTCGGAAGGTGGCGGCGCCCTTGCGTGAGTGTAATATAAGCACTGTTGGGTGCTCCGTGATATTTATCCCGCCAAATCTCAAAAGCACTTAATTGGTTCTTTCTCAAGCAACCCATGATTTTAGTGTCATGCTAACAAATGCACAATTAAAGTAATATGAGCTTGCCAAACACTTCATTCAGTGCTAGTTGACATTCAAGCTTTTAAAAGAACACCTGCAGCTTAGGGTAAGCACAGGGGATGCTTAAGCTAGCATCGTGTTTGGCAATATCGTTTATTATTAGCAGACATCAAGTATCTCGTTACTTTGAAAACGAGCCAGCGGGTGCATTTTATGACTAAAAGTGCTACGGAAAGAAGCATTAAGCACCATGCGAGCTAAACTTTTTTTTTACAGTGTGTGAGAGGTGGTCGATTTTTGTCTTTGAAAGGTCATAAGTCAGTCATTTTTGAAGACATCGACTTCAAATGTGGTAAACATTATCACCGAAGACGTCTCCATCACAAATATTCCGTTTTTTATTTAAAAAAAAATTGTGTGTGAAAATATCGTAAAAACAAACAAAAAATATATTTGGATTTCTCAAAATTTAGAATTTCAATAACACTCCAAAATCCGAGATAGCAGTTTGATAACCGAGTCTATTGTCAGTCATTTGATTTATGACAATTTAATTTATCTTAAAAATTGTACTTTTGACAGCGTTTTCCGTAAACCGCAAACGCAAACCGTAAATTCCGCAAAACGCAAATATTTTTCAACAAAAAACGCAGAACATGACGTCACTCTGACGTCATTACCGGTTGACCTAACATAACCTCATCTTTTTCCTTTGGCCAACATGTGCCAAATTGATGTGAGACAGGGTTCTGCAGGTTTGGTGACGATATTAGTGTTGGTTTAGGAGATATTGCAAAATCACGGCGGGGGGCAAAAAATAGCCCCCCCCCCCCTCCAGTAAGTCGCGGGTTAATTTTGAGCTCTAGACTCCATTCCTTTTGTGTAATAACAAATAAACAAGGTACACCTTGGGAGGCACGTAGCCCCCCCCCCCCCCCGGAGGCCAGGAGGGCCCTTTTCGGCGTGCGCAGTGCGCCAAAAAGGGCCGACGAGTCCGCGCGAAGCGCGATATTATGGACTCTTTACCACGCGAAGCGTGGTCTTTAGAGAGTTTAGAGAACTTCAGAGGCCCTTTAGGGCCACCAGGGCCCTCTCTGAAAGACCAGAGTGCTCCTTGGACGTTCAAAAGAGCCCTGCGCATGTCAGAGGGGCCCCTGGCAAGACCGAACGAAAGGGCCCCTGAGCGGGTCAGAGGGACCCTGAACACGTCAAATGGCCCCTAGTCAGCACAGAGGGGGTCCTGGGCAGGTTGAGAGGCCCATGAGCATGTCGGCAGGGCGACAAAGCGGCCAGCGCAGTCCCTGCCAGGTCATAAGGGCCTCTGAGCAGGTTGGAGGGCCCCTAGACAGACCAGAGGGCCCCTGGGAAGTTAGGGCCCCTGTGCAGGTCAGGGGGTCCCTGACCAGACCAAAAGGGGCCCTAGGTGGTTCAGAATGGCCCCTGAACATGCCGAATGGGCCCCTAGTCAGCACGGATGGTCCTCAGGGCAGGTCGGAAGGCCCTTGGAACATGTCGCAAGGCGACAAGGCAGCCAGCACAGTCCCTTGCCAGGTCGGAAGGGCCCTTTATAAGGCTGGAGGGCCCCTGGAGAGACCAGAGAGCTCCTGGAAAGTTAAAAAGGCCCCTGTGCAGATCGGAGGGGCCCCTGACCAGACTGAAGAACCCCTGGGTGGGTAAGAAGGGTCCCTGAACATTCCGAATTGGCCCCTAGCCAGCACGGAGGGGCCCCAGGGCAGGTCGGAGGCCCCCTTGAGCATGTCGGCTGGACGACAAAGCAGCCAGCGCAGTCCGACCAGAAGAAGAACAAAATAGTGCCTTATCTTCATTAGGTAAAAAGTTATGTGCGTAAAACTGTTTTGCCAAAAACATTTTGTTTTACATTTGATTACATTACATTGGAGCAGGAGGGAAAGCTGCCTCTCAAACCGCCAGCTGGGCCCTTTTCGGCCAGCCTGGCGGGCGGACGAGCTGAACGTTCTCTCAGACTGTCTCGGGGCGCGATGAAGCAGCGCAAGCTCAACTATGTGGCAGTCTGCCAAGCGCCATGTCCATCAGGAGACGCGCGAGGTTCCTGATCGGGATATGGCGCGCGAATATGTGTCCCTGAACGGTGCTCGTCGTTCCACCTTCGGAACGTTTTGATGTCATCTGAGATCAGGCACATAGCCAAGGGGGCGGCGGGTGCCCCCCCCCCCCTGTAGGCCAGGAGGGCCCTTTTCGGCGCGCTGCGCACGCCGAAAAGGGCCGACGAGACCGCGCGAAGCGCGATATCATGGGCTCTTTACCACGCGAAGCGTGGACTTTAGAGAGTTTAGAGCACTTCAGAGGCCCTTTAGGGCCATCAGGGCTCTCTCTGAAAGACCAGAGGACCCCTTGGGCGTTCAAAAGAGCCCTGTGCATGTCAAAGGGGCCCCTGTCCAGACCGAAAGGGCCTCTGAGCGGGTCAGAGGGCCCCCTGAACACGTCGAATGGGCCCCTAGATAGCACAGAGGGGCCCCTGGGCAGGTCGAGAGACCCTCGAGTATGTCGGCAGGGCGACAAAGCGGTCAGCGCAGTCCCTTGCCAGGTGATAAGGGCCCCTGAGCAGGTTGGGGGGTCCCTGCACAGATCATAGGGTCCTTGGGAAGTTGCAAGGGCCCCTGTGCAGGTCAGAGGGCCCCCTGACAAGACCGAAAGGGCCCCTAGGTGGGTCAGAAGGGTCCCTGAACATGCCGAATGGGCCCCTAGGCAGCACGGAGGAGCCCCAGGGCAGGTCGGAGGGCCCTCGAAGCATGTCGCCAGGCGACAAAGCAGCCAGCGCAGTCCCTTGCCAGGTCGGAAGGGCCCCTTAGAAGGCTAGAGGGCCCCTGGAGAGACCAGAGGGCTCCTGGAAAGTTCAAAGGGCCTCTGTGCAGATCGGAGGGGCCCCTGACCAGACCGAAAGTACTTCTGGGCTGGTAAGAAGGGCCCTGAACGTGCTGAATTGGCCCCTAGCCAGCACGGAGGGGCCCCAAGGCAGGTCGGAGGGCCCCTTGAACATGTTGGCAGGGCGACAAATGTGACAATTGCAGACCCAGTTGTCACAACTGGGTCGCATTGCAGACCCAGTTGTGACAAAGCAGCCACCGCAATTAGACCAGAAGAGTCGCTGGGCAGATCGCAGGGGCTCCTGGGCAAGTCAGAGGGGCCCCTGGCTAGACCGAATGGGTCTCTGGGCCGGTCGGAAGAGCCCTTGAACATGCCGGATGAGTTCCTAGTCAAACTGGAGGGGCCCCTGGGCAGGTCGGAGGGGGCCCTGAGCATGTCGGTAGGGCGACAAAGCAGCCAGTGCAGTCCCTGGCCAGGTCGGAAGGACCTCTGAACAGGCCGAATGGCCCCTTGACACACAAGAGGGGCTTCTTTGAAGGTCAGAGGAGTCCCTGGTCAGACCGGAAGGGCCAAAAGTATGTAGAGATCCCAGATGAAGATTACATACAAAGAGGACTTACTCCACAATAAAATATTAAAAGCGGAGCTTTCGGGTATATTGTAACACCCTTCGTCAGTGTGTTATAATATACCCGAAAGCTTCGATTTTGTTTTCTTGTAGAGTAAGCCCGCTTTGTAATTTATATGTATCACCCACTCCACATCATCTCTTTTCGCTTCGCAGATCCCAGATGAGTCCCCGAACAGGTCGGAAAGGCATTGAAAAGGTCTGAGGGGCCCCTAGACGATCTGAAGGGACCCTGGGCCTTTCAACAGTAAGAATGCAGTTGTCCAGGGAATACAACTCCAAACTTTCGCGCCGCTCCGCAGCGCAATTGAACTACAAATTCAATTATATGCCGGTTAGCACAAACAAAAATCGTCTTGTTTCTCGGGGCATTTATGTGTTATGTTGCTACTTTCCTATATAATTGGGCAACATAGCTCACTTAAGGATTTTTTTACCGCACTTTTAAACGCACAATATAGCATTTTTAGAGGTCCGCACCATACGCAATGCGACGTATTGATGAGAAAGCATATCCAGGGCATAATACTCAAAATTTGCACGCCGCTCTGCGGCGCAATTTGTTTAAGAGTTCCAGGTCTTGAGCTTAACAAATATTCCAAGTTGGTATAGCTGATTCCAAATTGGTGTCGCTGGTTCCAAAGTTGATATGGCAGTTGGCTAACTCCAACTTCTGAAAGTTGGTATGGCCCATTCCATACCTGTCATATTGCATTTTCCATCCTTGTAACGTGCCTTTTCATCCGTTTTGTTAGGCCCTTTCAACGCTTGGGAAGGGGCCCTTTCAATGCTCGGGAAGGGGCTCTTTCGAGGCGCCGCCCCCCCCCCCCCCCACTGGACGAAATCCTGGCTAAGTGCCTGCACCTTGGTCACTGCAACAACATCACCGGATTCAAATATGGTCACGGAAATCCATTTCGCGGGTAAAGAGGAGGACATATTACCTCCCCCATCCCCCTCTCTTCTGTCCATCCCTGTGACGCAGGGGTGGATACAGGGGAGCAGCGGGGGGCGGCCGCCCCTGCGGGTGGATACAGGGGGCGGCGGGGGGCGGCGGGGGGCGGCGGGGGGGCGGCGGTTTGAGTTTCTCCTCGGATTCCAGGCACTTAACCCGCGAGTTACTGGGGTACTTTCCATAACGCGACTTACTGGGGCGGGGGCTGTTTTTGCCCCCCTCGGATCTCCGGAACTACTAGACCGATGTAAAAAAATAAAACGGCATTCGATAGCCCTGGATAATTTATCGAGGAAAACCTAATTTTGTTGGCCTCGGGGTAACCAGTCACCGATGACGTCACAGCTGTCACGTCAAAGACAAAATGTTTGACCGTGTCATAGAGGTCTAGATGGATGGAATTGTTGCGGCAAAATTGCGATATTAAACGCACAAGAAGTCGATAAATCGGTATGATTCGTGTGTCTGACACTTCTAAGTACCATTCTAAGCTGTTTATGACCTTGGGTCAGGTCAAGGTCATCCGAGGTCACGAGATCAAACTACATATTACGGTCATAGGCGTTGTAACACATGTTTATGGGTTTGTTTTTCGTCTAAAACGCAAAAGAAATTACCTTAGAACATTGCTTGTTCAATAGAAATTGAAGTAAAAAGAAAAAACGGAAATTAATTTTGTATGCATGGTAATGCTGCACTGTTAAAAAAGTTTAGCACCCTAGAGGTGCTCTTGAATTGACTAATTTTCAGTACCCTGCGAGTGCTAACTGTAGCAGCCTAGTGGTTCTTTCCCGAGTCTTGACTTAGCACCCCGGTGCTTGTATTAGTATCAGTGACAGTTTAGCATCCCCGAGCTAAATTTAGTACCCTATACCTGCTAGACCAATTTTCAGTATATTAGCGGTGCTAAACAAAAAATGTGCTACACATATCACACGTTTAGCACATTTTACACTAACGTATGCACTGACGCGACGCTAATGATAGCCTTCTAGTGAGCTGAAATTCTGCTGGGGCTGCAGCGATGCTAGTGTTAGCACAGTCGTGTTAATATAAGACACATTAGGTTTTAACCTCAACGTGCTCTCTGGAGCACTCAATTGTTGATAATATAGCTGAAAAGCGCATCTGGGCATAGCAGGTTGTGCTACAGTGTCAATATTAACGAGTTGAATCACCAATGCGTGCCCGCGTGCCATTGTGCGTTGCCTTGACCATCAGACAACTATAAACGTGCTATCTGTATTATGCACACGGGTCAACCCCACCAAAAACAAATCACGGTGCCATGACCATAACACACTCCCTTCGGTTCGGAACCTATAAACTCCAGCTGCTGGATGAACTTAAGGCAGCGCTGAGGCGGTTTGAGGCCGTCGCCAATACCCAACACGTATCTCTGCACGTATACGAGTACAGCGCCGACACTTTCCGCTGGAACATCACATTTAACCCGCGCCGTGCCGGGGGGGGGGGCGTTTAGACGCCCACCCCTAAGGTTTTTCGAGGATAGCGAAAAGACGGCGGCGCGCAGCGCCGCCGTTTTGGGCACAGCTGTTTGTCCATTAATTGCGCACATTATGTAACACAAAATGTATCGGGTCATCTAAGGTCAGGTCACCAGACAGGTCACGTGACCCCACGTCCAAAAATGTTTCCGGTCGCACCACAGCCACAGTCTTTAGCCGATCGATTTCGTACTTACAGGATTTCATAAGAGCAATACCACCTACAATACGTTTGTCTCGGATTTTGTTTTATATCGGGGACCTAAGGTCGGGTCAATTTCGTGACCTCCCCATTATAAGTCAATGGGGAAATAATAAAATGCTTCCTTTTCTGAGGATACGAATGATATCAGCCCAATTCCTTCTGGATCATGTTAGTATAGGCCATTCTTGAAGTTCCAGGTGAATTTTTTGTTCAGTGACTCCTACAGGGTCAGATGAGGTCACCCGAAGTCACCAGCACTTTTTTTGCCAATAACTCTCGACAAAATCAAGATAGAGAAGTGAAACTGGCACTAATGTGTTTGTCTCGCCGAGGCACGTCTCCCAATGTGCAACATGCCCTAATTGGGTCAACACTTGACCTTGACCTGAGGTTAAATTTGGAAAACTGTTTGGCCCAAAACAGCCTTTTTGACATTTGATGACCTCTCCTAAACCGTTCACGCCATACAGCCTAAACCGCTCACTTAAACTCAAATTTTATTGCACTTCGTCGATTGCATTTTCCAAGAGCTTTCCATTGTCTTTTTCTGTTTGTTCCTAGCTATCATACATAGTTCCTGTGCTATCTGGGAATAACTGGGGCCAAGTCCTAAAACTTGAAAATCTGACCCTTGATGACCTCTGGTGACCTCAATATTGACCTGAAAAAAATAGTCTGATATAGTTTCAAAATGCATTTTTACGAGCTTTTGAACGGTATTTTTGGTTCTTGTCTACGTCCCAAAGGAGCCGAGTTAGAGGGGACGTCGAAACGCCCCCCACCCCCCGGCACGGTGAAGGTGGCGCCTAGCACCGGCTCGGCGCGGGTTAAGCACAGAGTGGGTCAAAACCACAGCCACCACCGCCTCTTCTTCTGTAAGGCACTCGGTGATTTTTAGCCCACCTATACCAGGACAGCGCCCGAAACCATGACAGGACGCGGTGTGTCGCACTTACGCGTCAGGAAGACCTCCTACATCTTCAGCCCCATTTGACTGAGCAGCTGCTCGAGTACCTTGTCTAGAACATATTGATGGCGCCATTCCTGCACAGATATTCTTCGCTGGAGCCGAGGATTCGCATTCTCAGGATTCGAAATAGTTCGAATCCATTCAAATCCGGGAAATATTCAAATTTCTAAAATAGGTATCTGAATGATGAATCTTAAAAACTATTATTTCAAGTCCTCAATTACAAGTCAACGTCAGTCAATGGAATACGCTTGGTACCCAGCCATAAAATAAACCCCCATTCAATTGTGGGTTTTAAAGCAAAATATCGTTTTTGATTTGTGACTGAGGACTTTAAATACAAATATTTAAGAGTAAAATACTGATTTTAGATATTTGAATATACCTAACCTGCAGTGATTCGATTCAAATAATTTGGAATCCTCTGAATACGAATCCCCAGCTCATTCTATTGACTGGGGGCATTTCCCCCTGTCTATAACTGCGGAACCAAAGGTCGGTTTTGGGCGCAACATGGACGGTCAAGAGGTCTCAACGATCTGAGTCTATTTTTTGTTTAATAGGGATGTCGAGGTCATTGGTGAGGTTCAAAGTCAAGTCAAAAGTCAAAATCGAACGTTTTTGCATGCTCGTCGCTATATTTCGGTGTTATTAAAAAAAAGCGGTTTTAGGGAATTTTCTGAAAAATAAGTATTTCAAATTTTCGGGCCCAAAACTATAATTTAGCGGCATCAAACCAGTCAGTTTAACAACTTAAAACCAGTGCAATATGCCATTCAATAACCAAACAATAATTAGCAAGCATTTATATGTTAGGACCAAAAATACCAGCACACTGGAGATCGCATACCTCTTAGCCTATTCATCGTGGTCGCTATGTCCGTAAGAGCTTTCTGGAAGCCGTTGACTCTTTCACGAAAGAAGCCCTCTTCGCCAGAGAGCCTTTCAAGCTCCTTCTGGAACTGCACAATACTAGTGCAAACACAGCACTAATATTTATCACGATAGTGGAAATGCGTCAACACGTCGCAATACGTCCTCCCACTTCGGCGGTCTGGCGCGAACTGGCGCGAGGACGCCGGAGTTGCACGTGCCACGCGCTCGATTGACTTCCGGTCATGTATTAAATTAGCATAGCTTTGATGCTACCGTGCTTCTGTTAAATCCGCGAGTGCAGGAGCTCCACCACAGGGGGGACGGGGGGACGTGTCCCCCCCCCCCCCCACTCCCCCCCCCCCCAACATTTTCGGATTTTAACATTACGCCTATGGGCGTTGCATGGAAAGAATCGACTTCAGAATGCCTACGTCCCCCCCCCCCAACTTTCGGAAGGTGGCGGCGCCCTTGCGTGAGTGTAATATAAGCACTGTTGGGTGCTCCGTGATATTTATCCCGCCAAATCTCAAAAGCACTTAATTGGTTCTTTCTCAAGCAACCCATGATTTTAGTGTCATGCTAACAAATGCACAATTAAAGTAATATGAGCTTGCCAAACACTTCATTCAGTGCTAGTTGACATTCAAGCTTTTAAAAGAACACCTGCAGCTTAGGGTAAGCACAGGGGATGCTTAAGCTAGCATCGTGTCTGGCAATATCGTTTATTATTAGCAGACATCAAGTATCTCGTTACTTTGAAAACGAGCCAGCGGGTGCATTTTATGACTAAAAAGTGCTACGGAAAGAAGCATTAAGCACCATGCGAGCTAAACTTTTTTTTTACAGTGTGTGAGAGGTGGTCGATTTTTGTCTTTGAAAGGTCATAAGTCAGTCATTTTTGAAGACATCGACTTCAAATGTGGTAAACATTATCACCGAAGACGGCTCCATCACAAATATTCCGTTTTTTATTTTAAAAAAATTTGTCGTGTGAAAATATCGTAAAAACAAACAAAAAATATATTTGGATTTCTCAAAATTTAGAATTTCAATAACACTCCAAAATCCGAGATAGCAGTTTGATAACCGAGTCTATTGTCAGTCATTTGATTTATGACAATTTAATTTATCTTAAAAATTGTACTTTTGACAGCGTTTTCCGTAAACCGCAAACGCAAACCGTAAATTCCGCAAAACGCAAATATTTTTCAACAAAAAACGCAGAACATGACGTCACTCTGACGTCATTGCCGGTTGACCTAACATAACCTCATCTTTTTCCTTTGGCCAACATGTGCCAAATTGATGTGAGACAGGGTTCTGCAGGTTTGGTGACGATATTAGTGTTGGTTTAGGAGATATTGCAAAATCACGGCGGGGGGCAAAAAATAGCCCCCCCCCCTCCAGTAAGTCGCGGGTTAATTTTGAGCTCTAGACTCCATTCCTTTTGTGTAATAACAAATAAACAAGGTACACCTTGGGAGGCACGTAGCCCCCCCCCCCCCCCCGGAGGCCAGAAGGGCCCTTTTCGGCGTGCGCAGTGCGCCAAAAAGGGCCGACGAGTCCGCGCGAAGCGCGATATTATGGACTCTTTACCACGCGAAGCGTGGTCTTTAGAGAGTTTAGAGAACTTCAGAGGCCCTTTAGGGCCACCAGGGCCCTCTCTGAAAGACCAGAGTGCTCCTTGGACGTTCAAAAGAGCCCTGCGCATGTCAGAGGGGCCCCTGGCAAGACCGAACGAAAGGCCCCTGAGCGGGTCAGAGGGACCCTGAACACGTCAAATGGCCCCTAGTCAGCACAGAGGGGGTCCTGGGCAGGTTGAGAGGCCCATGAGCATGTCGGCAGGGCGACAAAGCGGCCAGCGCAGTCCCTGCCAGGTCATAAGGGCCTCTGAGCAGGTTGGAGGGCCCCTAGACAGACCAGAGGGCCCCTGGGAAGTTAGGGCCCCTGTGCAGGTCAGGGGGGTCCCTGACCAGACCAAAAGGGGCCCTAGGTGGTTCAGAATGGCCCCTGAACATGCCGAATGGGCCCCTAGTCAGCACGGATGGTCCTCAGGGCAGGTCGGAAGGCCCTTGGAACATGTCGCAAGGCGACAAGGCAGCCAGCACAGTCCCTTGCCAGGTCGGAAGGGCCCTTTATAAGGCTGGAGGGCCCCTGGAGAGACCAGAGAGCTCCTGGAAAGTTAAAAGGGCCCCTGTGCAGATCGGAGGGGCCCCTGACCAGACTGAAGAACCCCTGGGTGGGTAAGAAGGGTCCCTGAACATTCCGAATTGGCCCCTAGCCAGCACGGAGGGGCCCCAGGGCAGGTCGGAGGCCCCCTTGAGCATGTCGGTTGGACGACAAAGCAGCCAGCGCAGTCCGACCAGAAGAAGAACAAAATAGTGCCTTATCTTCATTAGGTAAAAAGTTATGTGCGTAAAACTGTTTTGCCAAAAACATTTTGTTTTACATTTGATTACATTACATTGGAGCAGGAGGGGAAGCTGCCTCTCAAACCGCCAGCTGGGCCCTTTTCGGCCAGCCTGGCGGGCGGACGAGCTGAATGTTCTCTCAGACTGTCTCGGGGCGCGATGAAGCAGCGCAAGCTCAACTATGTGGCAGTCTGCCAAGCGCCATGTCCATCAGGAGACGCGCGAGGTTCCTGATCGGGATATGGCGCGCGAATATGTGTCCCTGAACGGTGCTCGTCGTTCCACCTTCGGAACGTTTTGATGTCATCTGAGATCAGGCACATAGCCAAGGGGGCGACGGGTGCCCCCCCCCCCCCTGTAGGCCAGGAGGGCCCTTTTCGGCGCGCTGCGCACGCCGAAAAGGGCCGACGAGACCGAGCGAAGCGCGATATCATGGGCTCTTTACCACGCGAAGCGTGGACTTTAGAGAGTTTAGAGCACTTCAGAGGCTCTTTAGGGCCATCAGGGCTCTCTCTGAAAGACCAGAGGACCCCTTGGGCGTTCAAAAGAGCCCTGTGCATGTCAAAGGGCCCCTGTCCAGACCGAAAGGGCCTCTGAGCGGGTCAGAGGGCCCCCTGAACACGTGGAATGGGCCCCTAGATAGCACAGAGGGGCCCCTGGGCAGGTCGAGAGACCCTCGAGTATGTCGGCAGGGCGACAAAGCGGTCAGCGCAGACCCTTGCCAGGTGATAAGGGCCCCTGAGCAGGTTGGGGGGTCCCTGCACAGATCATAGGGTCCCTGGGAAGTTGCAAGGGCCCCTGTGCAGGTCAGAGGGCCCCCTGACCAGACCGAAAGGGCCCCTAGGTGGGTCAGAAGGGTCCCTGAACATGCCGAATGGGCCCCTAGGCAGCACGGAGGAGCCCCAGGGCAGGTCGGAGGGCCCTCGAAGCATGTCGCCAGGCGACAAAGCAGCCAGCGCAGTCCCTTGCCAGGTCGGAAGGGCCCCTTAGAAGGCTAGAGGGCCCCTGGAGAGACCAGAGGGCTCCTGGAAAGTTCAAAGGGCCTCTGTGCAGATCGGAGGGGCCCCTGACCAGACCGAAAGTACTTCTGGGCTGGTAAGAAGGGCCCTGAACGTGCTGAATTGGCCCCTAGCCAGCACGGAGGGGCCTCAAGGCAGGTCGGAGGGCCCCTTGAACATGTTGGCAGGGCGACAAAGCAGCCACCGCAATTAGACCAGAAGAGTCGCTGGGCAGATCGCAGGGGCTCCTGGGCAAGTCAGAGGGGCCCCTGGCTAGACCGAATGGGTCTCTGGGCCGGTCGGAAGAGCCCTTGAACATGCCGGATGAGTTCCTAGTCAAACTGGAGGGGCCCCTGGGCAGGTCGGAGGGGGCCCTGAGCATGTCGGTAGGGCGACAAAGCAGCCAGTGCAGTCCCTGGCCAGGTCGGAAGGACCTCTGAACAGGCCGAATGGCCCCTTGACACACAAGAGGGGCTTCTTTGAAGGTCAGAGGAGTCCCTGGTCAGACCGGAAGGGCCAAAAGTATGTAGAGATCCCAGATGAAGATTACATACAAAGAGGACTTACTCCACAATACAAATATTAAAAGCGGAGCTTTCGGGTATATTGTAACACCCTTCGTCAGTGTGTTATAATATACCCGAAAGCTTCGATTTTGTTTTCTTGTAGAGTAAGCCCGCTTTGTATTTTATATGTATCACCCACTCCACATCATCTCTTTTCGCTTCGCAGATCCCAGATGAGTCCCCGAACAGGTCGGAAAGGCATTGAAAAGGTCTGAGGGGCCCCTAGACGATCTGAAGGGACCCTGGGCCTTTCAACAGTAAGAATGCAGTTGTCCAGGGAATACAACTCCAAACTTTCGCGCCGCTCCGCAGCGCAATTGAACTACAAATTCAATTATATGCCGGTTAGCACAAACAAAAATCGTCTTGTTTCTCGGGGCATTTATGTGTTATGTTGCTACTTTCCTATATAATTGGGCAACATAGCTCACTTAAGGATTTTTTTACCGCACTTTTAAACGCACAATATAGCATTTTTAGAGGTCCGCACCATACGCAATGCGACGTATTGATGAGAAAGCATATCCAGGGCATAATACTCAAAATTTGCACGCCGCTCTGCGGCGCAATTTGTTTAAGAGTTCCAGGTCTTGAGCTTAACAAATATTCCAAGTTGGTATAGCTGATTCCAAATTGGTGTCG
>JAXIVJ010013061.1:0-38395 GCA_036785665.1 Chirona hameri
ATTTGACCTTACAGGTCTCCTTCAAGGTTAAATTCAACGTCAAGAACGCTGAACGCTGTAGCACCCCACGTTACCGTCCGATCGCGACAAAAATGGTCTCAAACGATTCATCGTGCCTATTTTCAGGATGACAAGAATGTTCAGAGTTGAGTCCCGTGCCCTTCAAGGTCAAATTCAAGGTCAACATAAGAGGAACGTTGTAGCTCCCAAAGTTACCGTCCAATCGCGACATAAATGATCTCAAACGATGGTCAAAACGAAACGATGGGACGGTAACTTTGGGCACTACAGCGTTTCCATTCCTTCTATCTTGAATTTGACCTTGAAGGTCACAGGCAGTGCTCCAAAAAAAATCATGCCATCTTGGAACTGGGCACGGGGAATAGTTTGATACACTTTTGTTGCGATCGGACGGTAACTTTGGGCACTACAACGTTCCCGGTCCTTTGACCTTGATTTTAACCTTGAATGAGACCAGTAAGGTCACAATGGACCTGATTTTTGCAAACAGGAGATTCTATTTGAGCTTGTGACCAAATAGCGTAAAAATCGGTCACCGACGCTGAAAACTGAATTTGACGCTGACGTTGAAAACTGAAAATTCTTGTCATCCTAAAATGTGGCACGGGGAATCGTTTGAGACCATTTGTGTTCGGATCAGACGGTAGATCTAGGTGCTACAGCGTTCTCCTTCATTTGACCTTTAATTTGACCTTTAAGGTGCACAACTCTGTGCACAACTCTGAAAATTCTTGTCATCTCGGAACTGGGAACGGGGAATCGTTTGAAACATTTGTGTCGCGATCGGACGGTAACTTTGTCACGGGGCTCAACTCTGAAAATTCTTGTCATCTTGGAACTGGGAACAGGGAATCGTTTGAAACATTTTGTCGCGATCGGACGGTAACTTTAGGCACTGCAGCGTTCCCCTTCTTTGACCTTGAGTTTGACCTTGAAGGTCACGGAACACAACTCTGAAAATTCTTGTCCTCCTAAAATGTAGCACGGTGAATCCTTTCAGACCATTTGTGTCGCGATCGGACGGTAGCTCTTGGTGCTACAGCGTTCCCCTTCATTTGACCTTGAATTGGACCTTCAAGGTCATAGGGCACAACTTTGAAAATTCTTGTCATCCTGGAACTGGGAACGGGGAATAATTTGATACAATTTGGTCGCGATCGGACGGTAACCTTGGGCGCTACAGCGTTCCCCTTCCTTTGACCTTGAATTTGACCTTGAAGGTCACGGGTGCATCTCTGAAAATTCTGGTCATCCTAGAATTTGGCACGGGGAATCGTTTAATAATTTTTTTTGTCGCAATCGGACGATGACTTTGAGCGCTACAGCATTCCCCGTAAGTTGACCTTGCTTTTTACCTTGAAGGAGACATGGTGAGTCAAAATGAACCTGACTTTTTTAAGCAAGAGGTTCAATTTGACCTAAGGACCAATGGTGACCTACGTTGAAAACCGAATTTGACGCTGACGCTACAGCGTTCCCCTTCCTTTGACCTTGAATTTAATATTGAAGGTCACGGGACACAACTGAAAACTATTGTCATCCTGGAAATGGTACGAGGAATCGTTTGATACTTTTTTTCGCGATCGGACGGTACCTTTGGGTGCTACAGTGTTCCCCTTCCTTTGGCCTTTAATTTGACCTTGAAGGTCACGGGGCACAACTCTGCAAATTCTTGTCTTCCTGAAATTTGGCACGGGTAATCGTTTGAGACCATGTTTGTCGCGATCGGACGATAACTGTGGGCGCTACACACGTTCCCCTTCCTTTGAACTTTAATTTTACTTTGAAGGAAGGGTAACTGGCAGAACTCTGCAATTTCTTATCGTCTTGGAACTGGCCAGAGGGAATCGTTTGAGACATTTTTGTCGCGATCAGACCGCAATTTTGGGCGCTACAGCGTTCACTGTCCTTGACCTTGATTGTGACCTTGAAGGAGACCTGTAAGGTCCAAATGTCCAAATGGACCTGATTTTTGGAAATAGGAAGTTCTATTTGACTAAATGGCGTAAAATTGTGGCCGACGCTGAAAACTGAATTTGACGCTGACGCTAACTTGATAAGAAAATTGGAGATATATTTTTCCTCTAAATATTGTATCGATATTCTTGTATTTGAAAAAATAATGGTCACCACCACGTCTTTGGTAATAATTTTTGCAAACAGTTGTGCTAGAGACCTTAACTCAACGGTATTATATTCGTATTGTCGAGCTGCATTCAATGATGCATAGCATGACCCCTGCAGGTCACTCCATGACCTCAAGGTCACGTGACCTGATGTTGATTTCCCAAATGATCTGGCTTGATTATACAACATATGATTTGTTGATTTTTTTGTTTCATTTGGCAAAGTTGAACATTTATTTATCTCTGGCAGACACTTTTAGCTATTTTTATAACATTATCGGTCTGGAAATAGAGATGAGACAATTTTATGTCTTAGGACCCACAGACGCCCCAATCGGCGAAACATTAAATTATATCATCACGTGATCTTGATTACTGAGCGGAATAAGTTGTCACATGATTCACCCTCATATTCCACCTAAGAAAAATCAGGAATGTTAACTGAAAACATAACGAAATGACGTGACCTGACCTGAGGATGCCAAAATTTCGACATTTTTCTAATAGAGTTCTAAAAAAATATTACATTACATTAATTTGTGCTTAATGGAGATTCTGATTACCAAGCGGGCGCGAAGCGACCGTGAGGTTTCTTGTCAACTTACTAGACAAATTTACATATGACTCGGTCCGAACCGGCCCGACACGGCCCGACCCGGCCAAAACCTGCCGTACAGACGCTTTTCGGAAGCTAATAACTTTGAAACCACTGCTCCGATTGAGATCGAGTTTTCACCATTGGATAGGACCATCAAATACATTTTGATTTTGGTATGGTGCGTTCTGATAGGGTGGTACCGCAGCGTGTGGCACATGCAAACGTCGAAATGAACCAAAATCATTCTTGATAAAAAAATGGCTTGATTTATCTAAGCATTAATTTATACGATGAAGCATGCAGCGCTTATGACGTACTCCCTTTTAGCGGATTCGAGAAAGGAGATCATGAACAATTTAATACCACTTAATTTGTATTCAGTTTATCCCAGGAGTTATTAAGTTACATTGGGAAGCAACAAATACCGCTCAGTTTACCGCCGATTAACCCTATTTGTAACAGGCTCCTGGTTACTCCTATTTGTAACGGGGGGGGGGGGGGGGGGGGGGGATTCCGCCCCCCCCGGAGATCTCGAGATCTACCCGTCCGATTTTCAAAAATGAAACGGCGTTTGGTTCCCCTCAACACGATCTACATTTCCAAATAATACAAAAATCTAAATTTTTGATAGGGAGACAACAGGGAGGCAAAAACCACAAATTTTAGTGGTATTTTTGATCCAACATAGCTTTCATGTTTATAGACCGATTTTAACACAATTAATACGAATCGATAGAGATTGAATTGGAAATTGATATATGACAGTGGCGTTTGAAAATTCAAAAATCCTAGGCGTGTGCAGGTCACTCAATATGGGGGTGAAGTAAATGCGTAATAAAACCATTTTTTGATGTTTAAAAAAAAAATAAAAAATAATGGTATGTGATTGTGACATTAAACAAAACAGTTAAAAATCATATTTTTGCCATAGGCGGTACCAGGTTAGTGAAAAAGGGGGGGGGGGTAAAATTGGGAAAAATATTAACCGCTGACAAGTTGCTACCCAGCACTATAAATATGTTACTGATCGTAGATAGTTCCTTTTTGCATGTTGTACTTCATCATAGGCGTATCCAGGACCCAAACTGGGGCGGCTCAATACCTTTTGATAAGTATATTATCCGCTATTATGATACTAACTAGTCAACGGTGACTATTTCACTTACAACTTCAATTAACATTGCTTACCCCCCTTTTACCCCTAGCTGGACTCGTCTATTATCTTATAATCGTTCGTAGAGTAGCCTGTGGTGCGTGTTTCATCCGAAAACTACAGTATGTTATGTCATTGTACGCCCATGCCTCTTAGTTTCCTTGCAATAATATAACCCCCTTTCTTCCATTCCTGAGCGCGCCTCTGCAAAACATGACTTTATTCCCTTTGCTGGCCTCATATGTGCATATATCATTATAAGCTAACCGTCTATTGCGCCGTTATCGCTGGCATATCGTCATCACCAAGCCAGTAACCCCCCTTTTCATGTGCCTGAACACGCCCCTGAAACTCTATATGTAATAAATTATGAAATAATGGAAGCAGAAGCTATCTTTTACATCTTGATAGCTAGAAATGCCCCTTACATCGCTATATTGGCTTCCCGCCAAGCATTGAATACTTCCTGGAAACCCCCCTTTTCAAGCCCCTGAAACCGCCTCTGCCATGCAATTTGTATGATATTTCATTAACATCAACTAATTTGCACTTGTTGCAATCACCGTAAACCGATGTGACTCCTTCATACTTGAAGCAGTTAGGAAGAAACCGTGAAGATCGCAATTCCGTATTATCGCCAAATATCTCCTCCGAACCCACCCAAAACTGTACCCTGGAACCGCCTCTGTTCAGGTTAAGAACTCACAATTTTGACTCCAAATGCGGTATTCAATGCTATGAAAAGTCCCAAAATTGCATGGGCCTGCTCCCAGCCGTTCTGGAGATATCTGCGAAAACATGAGGGGGGGGGGGGGGGGGGGGGGGGGGGGGGGCGGAATCCGCCCCCCCTGTTACAAATAGGGTTAAGGCGGTAACTGGTGATTGCATATGTACTGGTGATACATAGGTTTATATAATTCGAATAATTTATATAGGAGTTATCGCCCGAAGAAAATTAAAGATTTGCGCGACATTAAAGAGATGCCTGATGCTATAACTCGAAAACCGTTCGACGGACGGGGCTGAAAATTTTACAGCGTGATTCTACGACCCAGATAATCCCCGACACCTGGTTCAATCGAAATATAAGAAGTAGTATGTTATGGTTTGGTCGATCTGACGTGGACTGCACCGGGTGACCTCACGTGACCTTCAGGTCAAAGAGAGACTACAGGGCTGATGTTATATAGCATTGAAAGCAGATCGACGAGTTCAGCGTAATGACGTTTATTTGAGCTCTTTAGCACAATTGCGTGCAAAGTTATTACCAAAGACGTGCTGGTGGCCATGATCTTTCCAAATACAAAAATGTAAATACAATATTTAGAGGAAAACAAACCTATCACCAATTTTTATTTAATAGAAGGCTTGTCGATTCTATGTCGATTCTGGCATGAAAAAATCCGAATTCTAAATGCCGTATTATACAATCACGTAGTTTGACCTGCGATCACGTGTTGAAATTCCAAAATTTTCGATTTTTCCAAAAAATATTACATTATAATAATCTATTGTATCTGATGATTCTGATGATATATATATGTTTATATGACTCGCCTGATTTAGATGGGAGATATTGCCCGCTGAAAACTAGAGTTTTGCTTGACATTACAAAATTGCCCGAGGCTGTAACTAGAAAACTATTTGACGGACGGGGCTGACAAGTTCACAGCGTGAATCTACAGCCAAGATATCCCCCGACACGTAGTTTTATCGAAACTTATGAGATGTAGGGTGTTATTTCGAGATTTGTTGGTTGATCTGTCCTGGATGCCCCAATTGCCCCCACCCCCAACAAATGTATAGCCAAACGCATGTTTTTGCCCCCCCCCCCAAAAAAAAAAAGAGTTCCCCCGGGAGGTTGTGATATTTGTTCCGGGAGGGCGTGATTTACCCATCTCCCCCGATCAACGACTCTTTCGCGCTGACGACCCCCCCCCGCGATCAACAACTTTTCGCTGACGAAACGGAGCGAATTTTTACCCCCCAAACTCGAAACCATAGATCCTCCACTGGACCAGTGCCGACTCATGTGGGTGACTACCATGTGCGTGGCGCGTGCCGCGTGAGGGTTGTTGAAAAGTGTTTTCTCACAAAAAAGAACTCCGCAACGGCTGGGCCGCTTGTGTGCAAATTTGGTGTGTGGTTCGGAAATCGGAACCCCTCAACCGCCTTCCCACAAGTCAGGGGTGGTGTGCCTCTGCACGTGCGCACGTGTACACCCCTATTCTATATCTCAGGAACGGCTGAGCCGATTGTGTTCAAATTTGGTGTGTGGTTAGGGACCTCTCAGCCGCCAACTTCCTACAAGTCAGGGGTGGGATGCCTTTGCACGTGCGCATGCCTGCACACCTCTATTCTATAATCTATATCCTGCAGGAACGGCTGAGCCGATTGTGTTCACATTTGGTGTGAGGTTAGGGACTACAAGTCAGGGGTGGGATGCCTCATGCATCCGTACGTATACCAACCTTACCATACATTTCCTTCGTGCTCGCTCGTTCATCGCCAACTACGGCGCCTTACTGGTAAGATATAGAAACAGTGGAGCCGTTTTACCAGCTGGTACCCCCGCTTCGCCCCGGGCTCTCCTACACATGGTGCATATTCGAATCTCTGGAACCTTGTGATCAACTCTAATAAACTCAAAAACGGTTTTGTTCACATTTGACAACATGTTTGTCTCGTAAAGACAGTTTTACATTTCATCAGTGAAATACACATATCGATCAGTAATGTCACGCGTGAGGTTTCCAAGGCACTTGGGGGTAACCATTGCCTTCCTGCAAGTAACATTGACTTCCTTGCATATGGTACAAATCGGTGGCTTACGGTTTCCGGTTGTTCTGTTTCAGTCCGACTTCTTTGGAGCCGGTGGGCACCACCAGAGCGGGACTTGCGCCGGGCAGAGGAGGCCGCCCGGCCCCGGGGCACCGCGACGCTGCCGCCTGCGTCAGCGTCGGCCCGCTGTCCAGGGTGCCCGGCATGGACGGCTGGTGTCAGCTCAACTGTAACAACACGCCGGCCTACTGTCCCGCCTCTCTCTGCCGCTGCTGAGCCGAACGGCAGGCGGCCAGCACCGGCAGACGAACCTGGACCGAACAGCAGGCGGACAGCACCGGGCAGACGAACCTGGACCGAACGGCAGGCGGCCAGCACCGGCAGACGAACCTGGACCGAACAGCCGCGGACAGCACCGGCAGACGAACCTGGACCGAACAGCAGGCGGACAGCACCGGCAGACGAACCAGGACAAAACAGCCGGCGGCCAGCACCGGCAAACAGATAAACGTGGCACTGAGTCAACCTAGTGTCACCTTGACTCAGTGTGGACTTGTGACTGTGGTGATCACTGATCAGGTCTGAATGTATCTCGGTGTCGACGTCTGACTCAGGGAAAAGGTACATGATCTCTTCTTGGACGATTCGTCTGTCATTTCTTAGCCCAGCGCAACAATGTATTAAACTGGTATCCTGCTTTGCTCGCTTTATCATGTATTGTGCCGTTTTATTCTTATTATGAGACATTTAATTAACTTAAGTATTACGTCAAACGACACAAAGCCAGCTTGCACTCAGGGAATCTGCTTCACAGACACTGCAGAGCTATAGCGCATTTCCACTGCGTCGGAGTTCAGTTGAGTTTGCACTGTGCACCAGCATTGGTGACGGCCACGTAGCGTCAAACAGTGACGCTGCTGCACACATATTTCCTCTGTTAAGGAATGTCAACTGATAAGCATACCTGCTTTGGCTTTGCCAGCCTAAGCGACAGCCAGTTCGATGGGATGTCAGTATCACAATCCAATGGCGGAGTTGATGTATTTTGAGTCATGGTCAGGTACTATACGAGACCAGGAAGCGGATGCTCTGCGTTCAAACTGCTGCATTGTATTGCATATGTAACTGTTCAAATGCTTTGCTTTGTCGATACAAACAGTGTGATGGCGTATAACTATTCTCTCTACACGGCTTATAGGTGGTTCCGTGTGCTCATATAGCATTTATACTGTCTTCAGTGACTAGATCGGTAATTCCCATGTTCAGGTACCGATAAAGTCCAAGCTACCAGGAAGCGACGAAGCGCGTATACATTACACAGACCTACTCATCTCCACATGTGTTGTTATCGTTAGTCATTATCGGTAAAAATGGCTTAAAGGAAATAGTTCACCTTGGCAAATTTTTACCCAACACGATTTGATTATATTTGTTAATACAATTTCTTTTAATATTGTCAAAAATGGCCTTATATCGCGCCGATTCATGGGACAGAAGGCCGTACATTTTTATTGTTTATCAAAACTATATGCATACTCTCTGAGTCAGAGTCCTGACGTCACGCGAATGTAAACAATGGTTCAGCCAATCAGATTCGAAAGTAGTCGCGTAAAGATAGACTCGCATTGGAGATGTGCCAACCGGCGGCCGGCGATCGCTTGCTAGCACCAGCTGCAAGCTGATTGGCTGATGGTATAGCCTCTGCCCGTGCTAGAACCAGTACAACATTCTTTCGCCAGCACCGCATTCCTTCGCCAAAATCTCACATATATTCGGCTGGAGAGTCTTTTCAGTCAAGAAAACTTGCAGATAGGGGTTTCCAGCACGGGCTACAAAACTGCTATCTCAGTTCAAAACTAATGCTGAAGGTGAACTATTTCCTTTACCGCTTATACAGCGTTCTTTTGCATCCGTTAAGCGCTTCTGCATTGGCCATGCGTACCACATATTTTCGTCCTTTAGTCTTTACTCAGGTTACTTACAAGAGGTTCCTTGTTTGTTAAACATTAAATGAAAACCATTGCTTAGGACCTGTCTCTTCTTCTATAGGGACCTCAAGAACTTGACAATGTCTTTAATCTTGCATCAGCTACAGAGTAGCTTATCAGAGTTTCTGCGACTTTATTTTTTCAAGTATGATCAATATTTCACAGAGGATAAATATAAATATTTTAAAATATCTCCAGAACGGCTGGGAGTAGGCCCATGAAATTTTGGGACTTTTCCCAAAATAGATTTTCACATATGGAGTCAAAATTTAGAGTTCTTAACCTGAACAGAGGCGGTTCCAGAGCACAGTTTTGGGTGGGTTCGGCGGCGACATTTGGCGATAATACGGAAATGCGATCTTCACGGTTTCTTCCTAACTGCCTCAAGTATGAAGGAGTTACATCGGTTTACGGTGATTGCAACAAGTGCAAATTAGTTGATGTTAATGAAACAGCATACAAATTACATGGCAGAGGCGGTTTCAGGGGCCTATGGCAAAAATATGATTTATAACTGTTTTTTTTTTAAATTTCACAATAATATACCATTTAATTTATAAAAAAACAGAAAAAATGGTTTTATTGCTGTTTAACTGTTTTTCTAATGTCACAATAATATACCATTTAATTTATAAAAAACATAAAAATGGGGTTCCAGGTATTGAGCTTAAAAAATATTCCAAGTTGGTATAGCTGATTCCAAATTGGTGTCGCTGGTTCCAAAGTTGATATGGCAGATTGCTAACTCCAGGTCCTAAAAGTTGGTATGGCCCATGTCATACCTGTCATACTGCATTTTCCATCCTTGTAACGTGCTTTTTCCTGTGCCATGTGCCTGAACACGCCACTGAAACTCTATATGTAATAAATTATGCATTTACTTCACCCCTCTATTGAGTGACCTGCACACGCCTATGATTTTTGAATTTTCAAACGTCACCGCCATATATCAATTTTCAATTCAATCTCTATCGATTCCAATTGGTAGTGTTAAAATCGGTTGATAAACATGACAGCTGTGTTGGATCAAAAATACTACTAAAATTTGTAGTTTTTGCCCGCCTGTGGCCCCCCAATCAAACATTTTGATTTGTGTATTATTTAAAAATGTAGATAGTGTTGAGGAGAACCAAACGCCGTTTCATTTTTTAAAATCGGACGGGTAGATCTCGAGATCTCCGGGGGGGGGGGCGGAATCCGCCCCCCCCCGGAGAAAGGGCCTCTTCCCAAGCGTTGAAGGAGCCAAACAAAACGGATGAAAAAGCACGTTACAAGGATGAAAAATGCAGTATGACAGGCATGACAGCGGCCATACCAACTTTTAGGACCTGGAGTTAGCAAACTGCCATATCAACTTTGGAACCAGCGACACCAATTTGGAATCAGCTATACCAACTTGGAATATTTTTTTAAGCTCAACATGTTTGACTGTGTCAAAAGGTCCGAATGGATGGAATAGTCGCGCAAAATTGCGATATTAAACGCATAAGATGTCGATAAATCGGTATGATTCGTGTGTCTGACACTTCTAAGTACCTTTCTAAGCTGTTTATGACCTTGGGTCAGGTCAAGGTCATCCGAGGTCATGAGGTCAAATTGCAGATTATGGTCATTGGGCGTTGTAACACATGTTTATGGGTTTGTTTTTCGTCTAGAACGCCAAAAATGACATTAGAACATTGTTTGTTCCATATAAATAGAATTAAAAAGCAAAAATGGAAATGCGTTTTTTGTGCATAGTAATGCTGTGAGAGGTGGTCAATTTTTATCCTTTTGAAGGACATAACTCAGTCATTTTTAAAGATATCCACTTCAAATTTGGTACACATATACATCGCACACGTCTCGATCACATATATTCCGGTTTTGGGATAATTCTGATTTTCTTGAAAAAAAATGCAAAAAAAAGATGTATTTGGATTTCTCAAAATTTTGAATAAAAACAACTCAAAAATCTGAGACAGCAGTTTGATAGCCCGGTACATTGTCAGTAATTTGTTTTAAAACAATTGAGTTTATCTCAAACATCGTACCTTTGACAGCGTTTTCCGCAAACCATTATTTTGCAACAAAAACCGAAGAACATGACGTCACTCTGACGTCATTCCCGAATGACCTATCGTAGCCTCATATTTTTCCTTCTGCCAACATGTGTAGAATTGATGTGAGAGAAGGTACTGAAAGGTTAGTGACGATACCAGTGTTCGTTTAGGAGTTATTGCAAAATAACGGGAGGGGGGGGGGGGGCAAAAAATAGCCCCCCCCAGTAAGTCGCGGGTTAAATCACGCTACGCGATTGTGAGGTCATGTGATGTCATGTGAGGTCATGCGAGGCCAGATCGATCTGAAAACTCGGAAACCGAATGCACACATCAAATGGAAGCTACCCACTAAATTGCACGTCAATCGGGCCAAAGAAACCCGCATTATCGCAAGCAACATGGAAATAGCCTCGGGTCATTTGTCTGTCTCACTCCATTGCCATACTCAAAGGGCGGTATCTCAAAAAGTTGAAAAGTCTCCGCCCTTTTTTTCTGCACATTCTTAAAGGATGTCGAGGTCATTCCTTGTACCAAGTTTGACCTTTTTTAAGAGGAGGCAAATATTAAAAAAATACATTTCACGACTTTGATCTTGTAAAGTCAAAGGTCATGTAATTTGTTTGGACCTTTCCAGAATGGTGAAACCCTGTAGAGTATTCGATGCAAGTTTGATTTCGCTAAGGCCATTAACACAGACGATATAAGCGTTTGATTGATACAAAGTACGCAACAATTCGTAACCTTTGATGACCTCTAAGTATGAACTTAGAGGTCACTTGGACCTAAAAGTTGGTGTGCATGTTTCGTTCACTTGACACTACACGTATACCAATTTTGATCAAAATCGGAGGGGGTCAGGATTTTTCTTGTGCGATCTGACTATATATTAAATATGAATATATATGAATGCACCTATATATTAAATACAAAGAGGGCTTACTCTACAATACAAATTAAAATCGGAGCTTGCGGGTATATTGTAACACCCTTCGTTAGCGTTATGAGGCATTCGGTAACAGGTCATTGCTCATCTTAAAAACGAGCAATGACCTGTTACCGAATGCCCTCGCCCTCGCCCTACGGGGGAGGGGGGCCTGACAGGCCCCCCCTGAGGTTTTCTTGAATAACTTTTTACACATGCAATGTATCTTGCTGACATTTTCGGTAGCTGAGTTTACAACAATTATACGTAGCCTGTTAAAATTTAATTGAAATTGGTTGAGTAGTGTGGGAGATAATCCTGTTTTGATGACGTCATGTTGGTAAAAAAATGAGAAATATTTGAAAAATCGTAGAAAACAGAATCTTAAAGCAAATTGCAAACGCAATTAACCAAAGATACAAAATGACATTCTCTTTAAAATGGCAATCTCGGATTTTCAAAATTTTTGGTCTTTGACCCCTAAAATAAAAAACAACTTTTTTTATTACAAAATTTTCAAAGATATTAGAAAAACCGGAATATATGTGAGAGAACTGAGTATGAACAATATCCATACCAAATTTCAAAGCAATATCTTTATTTTTGACTGAGTGATGGCTCTCTAAGTGTAAGAAACTGATGACGTCATTTTTTTTTAATAACTTTTTTTGACTTTTTTTGACCAGATACGAACAAACCATTACTTTTTTTGTATTTCTGAGCCAAAACTGGTCTAGGAACATGCCTTTTTACATGTATCAATTTCTAATTTTGAGGTTTTCTGAAGAGCAAAATCGCTGTTCTGGACGTGGTAAATCCGAGGTCATTCACTTGACCTGGAAGATCACCCGTTGACCTGGAACCTAAAAATTGCATACTGTTATATTTCTCTCATGACAGGCAACGTGCTGGTTCTTACCGCATTACTCTAAGTTGCTTGGTTTGAAAGTTAACAGGGGGGCCTGTCAGTAGGGCGAAGGTGAAAAAAGCTCCCGTAGGGCGAGAGTTAATCGCTGACGAAGGATGTTACAATATACCCGAAAGCTCCGATTTTAATATTTGTATTGTGGAGTAAGTCCTCTTTGTATTTAATCTTCATCTGGGATATCTACGTGCTTTAGGCCCTTCCGGTCTGACCCAGGGACTCCTCTGACCTTCCAAGAAGCTCCTTGTATGTGTCATGGGGCCCATTCGGTCTGTCCAGAGGTCCTTCAGACTGGTCACCCCTTTTTACACTTTTTCTTAATATCTTTTGGGTCCGACCGGGTTTAGATGTATTTGAGGATGCTGAATACGATGGGCGCATAAAAATCAAATATTTCGAAAATCTTTTGCCCGCGCCTGGCGATTAAAATTTTCCATCTTTGGCGAAAAACCAACATTTTGGCATTTGCCAAAGATACTAGTAAAAGGTACGAAACAAATAATGTATAACATGATATAATTATTATTTCTAAATCGTATGCCGCAAACCGCATCCATTTGTCTCTTCCCATTTTGTTATAATAGCCATTTTAACTTGAGAATGTCGGCTAGTTCCAAATTTCCCAATAGACGGCGTTGTAAGCACACATACTCAAATATACAAATAACGGCCTGATTTGAAGGAAATGGGTGGTTATTTCGTCTAAGTCAATGAAAGCATTGTGCAAGACATACATAAAACCGTTAGTGTTCGCCTAGCCCGTCCCCTTCCCTCCTCAG
This sequence comes from Chirona hameri, assembly GCA_036785665.1. Lineage (NCBI taxonomy): Eukaryota > Metazoa > Arthropoda > Thecostraca > Balanomorpha > Balanidae > Chirona > Chirona hameri. The sequence goes on from JAXIVJ010013061.1 coordinate 13,336, forward strand.
GGTGGGGGATGGGGCGGTGCAGGGAAGGGCACAGTGGTACCCATAACAATCAGGCAACAGGAAACTTACTCTTCAATTATTTTATAGCTGTAATAGAATCATCGTAAGCACCTCGTAGGTATATTGAGGAAACAGTTTGTCTGGCTCGCCTCTTGCCTTGCTGTATACCCAGTTGCAGATCCAGGGAGAGGAGCGCCGAGCGGGCATTGGGGCAATGGCCATTGGCCACAAAACGACTGAAATCGGCTGCATTTGATGCATTTCCTGATTTTAAAGCAAATGTTGACAATTTATTTTGCATGCAAATTTGTGTGGATTAATTCATTGTGCTGAAGCTAAAAAAAAACCTGCTGAAGCTGAAGCTAATGATTTGTCAACCCCAGTCTCCAGACCAACCTATTTGATCATGCTTGATCCATCAGTATACAAAAACGCGGTTCATTATCATTTGCTAGGCCATCGCTATTGTGGGTATTGCTTTCTTGTCACTTAACCCTATTTGTAACAGGCTCCTGGCTACCCCTATTTGTAACAGTGTGTGTGTGTGTGTGGGGGGGGGGGGGGGGGGGGGGGATTCCGCCCCCCGGAGATCTCGAGATCTACCCGTCCGATTTTCAAAAACGATACGGTGTTTGGTTCTTCTCAACACGATCTACATTTCTATATAATAAACAAAAAATCTAAATTTTGGATAGGGGGCAACAGGGGGGCAAAAAATACACATTTTAGTGGTATTTTTGATCCAACATAGCTTTCATGTTTATCGACCGATTTAAACACAACTAATAGGAATCGATAGAGATTTAATTAGAAATTTATATATGACGGTGACGTTTGCAAATTCAAAAATGATAGGCGTGTGCAGGTCACTCAATATGGGGGTGAAGTAAATGCGTAATGAAACCATTTTTTGATGTTGTTTTTTTGATAAATGAAATGGTATGTGATTGTGACATTAGACAAAACAGTTATAAATCATATTTTTTTGCTATAGGCGGTACCAGGTTAGTGAAAAAGGAGGTCAAATTGGGAAAAAAAATATTAACCGCAGACAAGTTGCTACCCAGCACTATAAATATGTTATTGATCGTAGATAGTTCCTTTTTGCATGTTGTACTTCATCATAGGCGTATCCAGGATCCAAACTGGGGCAGCGCAAGACCTTTTGATAAGTATATTATCCGCTATTATGATACTAACTAGTCAACAGTGACTATTTCACTTACAACTTCAACTAACATTGCTTACCCCTCTTTTTACCCTACCTGGACTCGCCTATTATCTTATAATCGTTTGTAGAGTAGCCTGTGGTGCGTGTTTCATCCGAAAACTGCAGTATGTTATGTCATTGTACGCCCATGCCTCTTAGTTTCCTTGCAATAATATGACCCCCCTTTCTTTCATTCCTAAGCGCGCCTCTGCAAAAAATGACTTTATTCCCTTTTCTGGCCTCATATGTGCATTATCATTATAAGCTAAACGTCTATTGCGCCGTTATCGCTGGCATATCGTCATCACCATGCCAATCACCTTTTCATGTGCCTGAACACGCCCCTGAAACTCTATATGTAATAAATGATGCAAATAATGGAAGCAGAAACTATCTTTTATATCTTGATAGCTAGAAATGCCCCTTACATCGCTATATTGGCTTCCCGCCAAGCATTGAATACTTCCTGGAAACTCCCCTTTTTCAAGCCCCTGAAACCGCCTCTGCCATGCAATTTGTATGATATTTCATTAACATCAACTAATTTGCACTTGTTGCAATCACCGTAAACCGATGTAACTCCTTCATACTTGAGGCAGCTAGGAAGAAACCGTGAAGATCGCATTTCCGTATTATCGCCAAATGTCGCCTCCGAACCCACCCAAAACTGTGCCCTGGAACCGCCTCTGTTCAGGTTAAGAACTCAAAATTTTGACTCCAAGTGTGGTATTCAATTCTATGAAAAGTCCCAAAATTTAATGGGCCTGCTCCCAGCCGTTCTGGAGATATCTGCGAAAAACATGAGGGGGGGGGGGGGGGCGGAATCCGCCCCCCCTGTTACAAATAGGGTTAAAGATTCAATGGCGACGCCATGGTCTCAAAATGAATACGGACCAATTTAAGTGCACACATACTTTAACATTGAACCATAATGGGATATAAGCCCAACATTACTCGGGACGGTATCCCCCGTGGTGGCGACGCCCGTGATATAAAGGTTATATGTGTTGCAACGCTTTCTGCTATTCAGGACGTTTCCATGTTATAGGAGACTCCGTTTTGTCGCAGCAGCCCCTGTCGTCAGCGCTTCTGTCCATGGTTTAGGCATGACATTGGGCACCTGTCTGCAGTGAGCCCTTTCGAACTAGACAAGTTCTTAGGCCTTCACATATTGATGTTCTCTATCCTCCCTGGCCCTGCTTCGCCAGGCTTCACACGTCAACGAGCCCTGTGTAACCACTTACCAGTGACGTTAGGATTTAGATGTATTGAATGGCCCGATACGGGCTTTGCAACTGCCAACATAGTCATATGGAGCATAAGGAATGAATATTATCCTGCTGACGTGGACCTTTTCGACTTTTTCGCCATCGAAGCTCTGTGAGACAAAATCCCCGCAACGTCGCTTATGGCTCATCCCGATAATAAACTTCTGGCGGTACAGAGGGATCAGGACATGGGCATCGAGAAGAAAGTCGCGGGTCTCATCAGGTCCATCCGGGAGCAGCAAGACCAGCGTGAAGTGGCAGACCTTTTAGGCCACTTCCAATTAATCTAAACGTCACTGGTTACACAGAGCTTGTTGATGTGCGAAGCCCGGCACATGGGCGTCGGTGGCGAAGGGGGGGGGGGGGGGGGGGTTCCAACATGTTCAGATTTTAACATTACGCATATGGACGTTGCATGGCAAAAATCGACTTAAAAATGCCTCCATCCCCCAACTTCGAGAAGGTGGTGACGCCCTTGGGCCGGCGTAGGGTAGGGTGAAGCACATTGAACTCCATTATGTGAAAGGCCTTAGTGACACAAAACTGGTCTGGTTCGAACAGAGCCCACTGCGGACAGGCAACCCATGTCACACCCAATCCACTGAAGGAAACGATGACGACAGGGACGGCCGCAACAAAGTGGAGCCAGACGAGGCGGATACCGCCCGAATAGGAGAGAGCGACGTCACAATTATCTTCAGGTGACCAAAATGCGATTCGCCCGGCGGCGATGTGCGGCGAATGACAATAAGTGGCGTCTAATATTGGCGGATGAAGAACGGTCAAATAGGTTGGTTTTCAGTAGTCATATCACCCCCCCCCCCTAAAAAGTCTTAGAATTATACAAACACTCCTGACTTCTTTGCTTCTCCAAAATGAATTAAATGACAACAAACTTACCCTCAACAAAAAAGTTTTTTTAAATCAGGAAATGCGTTACATTCAGCAGATTCCAGTCGTTCTGGGGTCATTTTCCCGATGCTCGCTCCTCTCTCTGGATCTCCTCCCTCGAAACTGGGTATACAGCAAGGCAAGAAGCGATCCAGACAAACTGTTTCCTCAATATGCCTATGAGATGCGTACAATTATTTGATTGCAATTATGAAATTATTGATGTGTAACTGTCCTGTTGCCTGATTTATATCGGTACCACTGTGCCCTTCCCTTCACCGCCCCATCCCCCACCCTAAGGCGGTGGGGGGTGGGGGTGGGGGGGGGGGGGGGGGGGGCTAGGCGAAAACTGACGGTTTTATGTACGCCTTTCACAATGCTTTCATTCACTTAGACGAAATAACCACCCATTTCCTTCAAATCAGGCCGTTATTTGTATATTTGAGTGAGAGTGCTTACAACGCCATCTATTGGGAAATTTGGAACTAGCCGACATTGTCAAGATAAAATGGCTATTATGACAAAATGGGAAGAGCTAGAGGGATGCGGTTTGCGGCATACGATTAGGAAATAATGATGCTATAATTTTATACATTATTTGTTTGTACCTTTTACTACTATCTTTGCCAAATGCCAAAATGTTGATTTTTCGCCAAAGTTGGAAAATTTAAATCGCCAGGCGCGGGCAAAATATTTGTGAAATTCTTGATTTTGATGCGCCCAGCGTGTTCCATCCTAGAATACATCTAAAACCGATCGGACCCAACATATATTCGTAAAAAGTGTAAAAAGGTGTCACCCTACTTGCCAGGGACTGAACTGGCTGTTTGGTAACCCTGCCGACATGCTCAGGGGCCCCTTCGATCTGCCCAGGGGTCACTCCAGTCTGGCTAAGAACTCATCCGGCATATTCAAGGACCCTTCCGACCGGCCCAGGGACCGTTTCGGTCTAGCCAGGGGCCCCTCTGGGCTCTGACTTGCACAGGAGCCCCTCCGATCTGCCAAGCGACTCTTCTGGTCAGACTGCGCTGGCTGCTTTGTCGCCCTGCCAACATGCTCAGGGGGCCCTCCTACCTGCCCTGGGGACCCTCTGTGCTGGCTAGGGACCAATTCGGCATGTTCTGGGGTCCTTCTTACCCACCTAGGGGCCCTTTCGGTCTGGTCAGGGGCCCCTCCGATCTGCACAGGGGCATTTTGAACTTTCCATGGCCCCTCTGGTCTGTCCAGGGTCCCTCCAGCCTTCTAAGGGGCCCTTTTGACCTGGCAAGGGACTGCGCTGGCTGCTTTTCGCATTGCGACATGCTCCGAGGGCCCTCCGACCTGCTCTGGGGCCCCTCCATACTGACTAGGGGCACACTCGACATGTTCAGGTGCCATCCTACTCCTGACCCACCTAGGGGGCCCTTTCAGTCTGGTCAGGGGCCCCTATGACCTGCACAGGGGCTCTTTAAACTTCCCAGGGGCCCCCTGGGGTCTGTCCAAGGGCCCTCCAACCTGCTCAGGGGCCCTTATGACCTGGTAAGGGACTGTGCTGGCTGCTTTATCGCCCTGCCGACATGCTCAGGGGCCACTCGACCTGCCCAGGGCCCCTCTGTGTTAGCTAGGAGCCCATTCGACGTGTTCAGGGGCCCTCGGACCCGATCAGGGGCCCTTTCGGTCTGGGCATGGGCCCCTCTGACATACACAGGGCTCTTTTGAACGTCCAAGGGGCCCTCTGGTCTTTCAGAGAGGGCCCTGGTTAGTGATGTAAGTTTCCAAAAATGTCCTGACCGATTCCAAACCGATACCGAATGGGAGGCATTTCGGTTGACCGAATACCGACCGATTTCGGTTGAAGCCAAAAATGTCCAAAATTGGACCGATTTTCAAATTGTATACTTATTTATGTAGATAACACACTGGCAAAAATAGCTTTGTTTAACCTCATAAAACACACATTTACAGTTTCCAGAAAGACAGTATAATTCATAATTGAGAAAAAAGGAACCAAATGCATTTACAAAACTAAGCATTGGATGCTGCAAGCAAGACAGGATGAAAAATGTGACCTCAATCATTTCATATTAATTTGCAGCAGAATACACATTACATAAATACATACATAGAAGGAAAAATGTATTTTATCTGGCCAAAGTTTGAAGGGCATACTGGTTACTGGTTTGTACTTGCTACTTAAGATGGTATACAATACTTATTTTTAAGGGTCTCACTTCCTCTTGTGAGCAATATCTTCAATCTTGATATAATAATGTGTTCTATTTAGTATTTACATTAATTTATTGAATTTGAAGCAAATTTGCTGGATATAATGTGTACAAGTGTGACAGAAAAGTGAATTGTTTAACTGACCGAAAAGTGTCCAAAAATGTATAAGCCTGACCGACTGATTCCCAAATCGGTCACATCATTTTTTTCGGTTACCAAAATTTCGGTAACCGATTGACACCACTAGTCCTGGTAGCCCTACAGAGCATCTGAAGTGCTCTAAGCTCTAAATACCACCCTTCGCGTGGTAAAGAGCCCATGATACCGTGCTTCGCGCGGTCTCGTCGGCCCTTTTCGGCGCGCGCAGTGCGCCAAAAAGGGCCCTCCTGGCCTCCAGGGGGGTGTGGCTGCACCCTCCGCCCCCCCCTCCTTGGCCACGTGCCTGGTTCCAATTTAGCTGTTTTCCTCTGAATTAATTGAATTAATGCGAAATCACGCGCGTGACGTATAATTTCACTAAGAATATTGCTGAGAAAAGTGTTTATAGACGATTTTAGCGATATATCTCAAAGTTCATGCGTGCAATGAAGGGAATAAGATACTGAAACAGCATGTTCTTGCCCAGCGCAATATATTTTAATGTTTATAATACTTATTCCCCATGCCATACGTCATAATCATACGTCAAATCAGCCAATCAGCGCTAGGCGTCACAAAAGGATACTCGTTTAGACTTCTAGGACTCCGGTAAGTCAATTTGAATTAATTAAGGGGTTTCTATGACGATGTGAAAGCTTCTCAAGTCCATTATCGAGCATGGACTACACCTTGGCTATCTCAACTAAAAACCCCATGTTAAAGGAAATAGTTCACCTTCGGAAAATGTATCAGAACAGGATTTTATTATATTTTTTAATACAGTTTCTATTTTTTTTCTTTTCAAAAATGGTCCTACATCGCGCCAATTCAGGACAGAAGGTCGTAAATTACTAAGTTTATGGTGTGCGTTATTGGTCTGCGCATGCTCCATGCAGTGCTGGCACTTTCAGATGGTACGGTATATCATATATGCGCCGAATTTCTTCGCCAAAAAGTCAAATATCTTCGGCTGGAGAGTCTTTTCAGACAAGAACAGTTGCAGATAGGGATTTCTCAACACCGGCTACACAACTGCTATTTCAGTTAAAAACCCCATGTTGAAGGTTAACTATTTCCTTTAAAGGTGAACTGTTTCCTTTAACCTCCTTAAAGGAAATAGTTCACCTTCAATATTAGTTTTAAACTGAGATAGCAGTTTTGTAGCCAGTGTTAGGAAACCCTTATCTGCAAGTTTTCTTGACTGAAAAGACTCTCCAGCCGAATATATTTGAGTTTTTGGCGAAGGAATGCGGTGCTGGCGAAAGAATGTTGTACTGGTTCTAGCCCGGGCAGAGGCTATACCATCAGCCAATCAGCTTGCAGCTGGTGCTAGCAAGCGATCGCCGGCCGCCGGTTGGCACATCTCCAATGCGAGTCTATTTTTACGCGACTACTTTCGAATCTGATTGGCTGAACCATTTTTTACATTCGCGTGACGTCAGGACTCTGACTCAGAGAGTATGCATATAGTTTTGATACACAATACAAATGTACGGCCTTCTGTCCTGAATCGGCGCGATATAAGGCCATTTTTGACAATATAAAAATACATCGTATTTAAAATATAATCAAATCGTGTTGGGTTCAACATTTCCAAGGTGAACTATTTCCTTTAATAAAGGGCAAATTCAACCCGTTTAAACGCGATGGACTCGAAAACCCTTGGTGGTGGACCCAAAACCCATACATTATCTGAATCAGCATGATGGCATGCAGGTGTTTATGTACCACTACCATTCAGATCAGACTTCTATAGTTTTCAAGTGAATTGTGAAAGCGTGGAATTTAAGAATGCAATGATATTCGTATTTGCTGGGCCCGAATTTCTTCAAATATTGCGCTTTTGTGACATTCATCTATATTACTATCAGTTAGCCCAGTTAATATGCACTATGCACATGAACAGGGCGTTTCTGCTAGGGGATCAGCATTAATCCGCTTCCGAGCTGCCTTCAAAACAAAATCAATAGGGTAGCGGTTAAAGGGAATAGTTCACCTTTAACATGGAGTTTGGACTGAGATAGCAGATTTGTAGAGCAGATCTAAAAATGGGTTGTGGTGAAATAATTACCTCCCTACGTTAAGTAATTTCGACACAGTACTAGTGGGCCCGGTTTCAATTCCGCTGTTCCGGGCCACGATCAGTTTCTTTCGCTCGCCGCTCGCCGCCGGCGCCGCAGGCAGGTACACTCTCTGGCACGTAGTCTCTGGTCACGACGCCTCGTTAATATCCGCTCCGCCGCCCGGGCGACGCGGTGGCCTCTTGTCAGAGACTGTACTTGGCGTCAGGCGGAGCGGGGGAGCCGTAACGCCTGCTGCTATCGTACGATTTCTCGTGAAATAGAAAGAGAAACTTACTTCTTTCTCCACATATATCCATCAGTTGTCCAAACCAAAGTCATATTCGTAGTTTTGAGCTCAAGATCCACCGTATGGTTGAACTTCGAGACAACTTTCAAGGCGACCTATTCCCTTTAAAGGGAATAGGTCACCTTGAAAGTCGTCTCGAAGTTAAACCATTAGGTGCATCTTGAGCTCAAAACTACGAATATGACTTTGGTTTGGACAACTGATGGATATATGTGGAGGAAGAAGTAAGTTTCTCTTTCTATTTCACGAGAAATCGTACGATAGCAGCTGGTGTTCTGGCTCCGCCACGCTCCGCCTGACGCCAACTACAGTCTCTGACAAGGCTCCGCCGCGCCGCCCGGGCGGCTGAGCGGATATTAACGAGGCGTCGTGACCAGAGACTACGTGCCAGAGAGTGTACCTGCCTCCGGCGGCGAGCGGCGAGCGAGATGCCCCGATCGTGGCCCGGAACAGCAGATATGAAACCGGGCCCACTAGTCCTGTGTCGAAATTACTTAACGTAGGGAGGTAATTCTTTCATCACAACCCATTTTGAGCCCTGCTCTACAAATCTGCTATCTCAGTCCAAAACTCCATGTTAAAGGTGAACTATTCCCTTTAAAGGGAAATAATGACCTTTTGATTTTGTTAGCAACAATTTCTTAGGCTACCGTTATGTTTTTAAAATTATTTTATTTAAATTTAAGAATTAAATAAAATTATTCCCAAATTCAAAGTTGTAAGTTTGGAAAAAATACAAAACAAGTACCTTGTGTACTTCATGAAGGTCATTGACAAATTCGTCCTTCCCTACCATTGTTAACATCGAGTGCGGCATTTGTGGAGGCTCTGTGACATTTCCGATCAAACTGAGCGCTGCTCGGACACCCGCTAGTAGCGCTTTCGTTCTCCATGGCAACCAGGCGTCAGCCAATCAAAAGCCAGAAAGGGAATACGTTCTGGCTTTTCATTGGCTCACGCCTGGTTGCCATGGAGAACGAAAGCGCTACTAGCGTGCGTTCGAGCAGCGCTCTGATCCGTGAAGCAATCCGTGAAGCATCCGTGATGCATGACTGACTATCAGTATAAGTCATGAATAACAACAACATGCAAACTATACCAACTCGAATAAAATAAGAGCGGAATGAATTGAACCCCAGGCAAGCTAGTATTCGCAAAGCACTCGGCACTGCGCCACAATAGCAAAAGGTGAGGGAAATGCATATTGGATACAATATTATTACGTCACAAGTTTCTGAAGTGTCAACTACTATGAAATACAGTGATACAATACCTTTAATAATGATTAACAAGAAAATTCAAACTTAAAAACAATAATTTGAATCAGTCTTTAATTAGCTTTCAACTCGAAATCAGATATATTTTGCAATGCTACACAAGAATGGCACCAGTGACGTCATTAACAAAACCTGCTACGGGACTTGGGTATACTAATCAGGAACAACTCGCCAAGTGCGCCGAGATGGTTAAGTGCGCCGAGAAGCATGACAATGACTTTGTAAACAAATCGCCGACGCTAAATAGGTCGCCGTCGATGTGCATCGATGAGCTTCTGATTTAATTGCCAGTTTTGTGTTATTGTTCGTTAGTTTTTTTGGGAAAAATTATTATTTTTCATGATAAAATAAAGCATAGTGTTATATACAGCCACAGACAAACTATACACACCTCCTAATGTTGAAAACAAATGAATCGATTTTCAAAAACTGAGGGTCGCAACCACTAACTATGCCGCGTTGATGTGCATCGATGAGCTTCCGATTTTATTGCCACTTTTTTCAATCGCTGTTAGTTTTAGAAGATCGCCGGGCATATAATCACAACAAGCAGAACGCACAATATATTTTCCACTCCATTGCGTAAAAAAACAATACGGGAAAAGCCCGCAGTTTGATGAGGACCAAAAGTACTTGACAAAAGGTCAGAAATAGTGCAAGTACCGGTCGTTTAAAGTGTGGAACGCTTATCAACTTTAACTTGAAATATCTTTCGGTAGGAAAGTTTTCATGCAAAATGTGATGAATTTACAGTATATTTTGATCTCGTCTGGCGATTTCAAGTGCTAACTCCATTTTAGTGGAAAAAGGTCATTATTTCCCTTTAATGGGTGAACTAGTCACCTCTTTGCATAGAGCGACATAGCTATGCCTGGGTGAGAAAGGGAGGGGGGGGGGGGGGGGGGAGGGAGGGGTGCGCACGGGCACGTGTATTGATGTGGGTACCTACATCCAGGAGATTCCTGATCATTGGGACATAATGAGATATAGTGATCAATGATCATATAGATAATGATCATATAGTGATCAAATATAGGGATCAACTAAGTATGGATGCATGGTGGCTGGTGGGAGATATGTGGGGAGACAGACAGAGAGGCCCCTTCAGGCTGACAGAGGGTCCCGTCGTGTCGAAAGGGGCCCCTCAAGCTGGTCGATGGTGCATTTAGGCGGCTAGAGGGCCCCGTCGGGTCGTAAGGGGCACCCTCAAGCTAGCCGAGGGCCCCCTCAGGCCATCAGAGAGCCCTCATGCCGACATAGGACCCCTCAGACCTACGGAGGACCCGGCAGGCCGACTGTGGGCCTCTCAGGCCGACAGAGGACCCCGTCGGGTCGAAAGGGTTCCCCCTCAAGCTGGTCGAAGGACCTCTCAGGCCACAAGAGGGCCTTTCATGTCCACATTGGGCCCTCAGGCATACAGAGGGCCCATCATGCCGACAGAGGGCCCCTCAGACCGATAGACAGTTCCCTCAGACCGGCAGAGGGCCCTTCAGGCCCATCAAGGGCCCCTCAAACCGACCGAGGTCAGTGTCAGAAAAGTAGCCCGTTTCTCCATTTTTCTGAAAAAGTTTTGTTCTGTGAATATTTTGACTGTTCAGAATTACTTTTTGTTTAGTCTGCGGGTGCAAATGGCTGACGAGCATAAACAAATAGACTGAGACTTGACTTTCCTTACAATGGCCGGAACGTGACAGTGATGCGACACAAAATGTAAAAAAAATCGTAAGGTGGAGTCTCCAAATTCTAAACATCAGAAATCTTTGGAGTAATTTAGGGAAGGAAAACTGGTACTTTAAAAAAAAAACTTTTTAAAACCTCCCAAAAAAGTGTTTGGGTATTCAGGTACAACCCCGCCACCGATACCATCGTCATCGGGCCATGGATAACCTTGGGACACTAAAAACACGTTATGCAAAACACGACAGTACTTACAACTGAGACTTAGCCCAGTTTCCCATATACGCAAACGCAATGGTACAAGGTACCTTTTTAACATACGACCCGGGAGTCTCGGTCCCCGACTGACGCCAAGACTGTACAGGAAATACGACTGACGATTCATCAACTTTCCACATCATAATATATGCATATATGGCATATAATTAAAATAGTTAGTAGAAACGCGTATACAAAATTACGCACAAAATACTGGTATACGCATTACAAAATTTGTTCCACCGCTGGCGATTTTTTTTTTCTTCCGCGAACTTACATCGTGGAACCACTTTTCTGACACTGACTGAGGTCCCCCTCAGACCGACCGAGACAAGCGAAGGGCCAGTCAAGGCCAGCCTGTCTGGCCAGCCAAGGTCCCCTTAAACGAAGGACAAGGTGGGCCCCTCAGCCCAAGGGGGTACCCCAGGTGTCCAGGGGACGCCCTTGGATACGCCCTTGAGCTGGGGTGAAGTTCTCACAGGTTTAACGGGTGTATAACGGGTGGCATGGGTGTACCACGGGTATAATGGGTGAATACCGGCTATAACGGGTTTATCACGTATTCCACAGTGGCACAACGGGTACCACGGGTATACGTCGGGCACTGTAGGTTTTGTCGGATAAAAAAAACGTATTATAGGTACGACGGGTGTGCCACGGGTAGGACGGGTTATCAATCCCTAATTGCCTATCACTGGCTTGCACCACCACTTGGCCTGTAATCGACCAGGGGACCGGACGGGTTAGCACTATTCTGCAGCCATTTTATACTGCAATAGCAGGGGAGAAATATAAATGTAGATGGGCCAGTATCACCTGGTAGGATAGTGGGAGAAAAAATATAAATTTAGACTACTCTAAAACTATAATCGTGACCATGGTTGGAGAGAAACCTAAATTTAGAGCGCTCTAAAATTAGATTCATGACCGTGACCTTGGTTTCAATCAGAGTTCGTCATGGGCTAGGCTGGCCCTATGGACCATGGGCTGGGCCTGGGCTAGGCCTAGGCCGGGCCTCAACTTTAAGGAAATCACTGGGCTCTGGATGGGCCTGGGCCTGACAATTTTGAAGTAATGCGTGCGTCGCACAAGCTCAGGTGGCTTTTTGTTTTTTGGTTAGCATAGTTGGTTCATTGTTTCACATTTATAGTACACAAGTTAGGATAATGTTAGGACAATGATTGACAATTTTGTGAAAATAATTATATGCTTAATCTGACCGGGCCGGACCGGGACTGGGCCTCAATATTATGATTTTGACCAGGCCCGGTCTGGGCCTGGGCTTGGTGTTCATGGGCCTTGGCCGGGCTGGGCTGGGGGTTGGTGGGCCTGGGCCGGGCTGGGCTGGGGGTTGGTGGGCCCGGGCCGGGTTGGGCTGGGGGTTGGTGGGCCTGTGACCGGGCCGGGCTGGGGGTTGATGGGCCCGTGACCGGGCCGGGCTGGGGGTTGATGGGCCCGGGCCGGGCTGGGCTGGGGTTGGTGGGCCCGTGACCGGGCCGGGCTGGGGGTTGGTGGGCCCGGGCCGGGCTGGGCTGGGGGTTTGTGGGCCAGTGACCGGGCTGGGCTGGGGGTTGATGGGCCCGGGCCAGGCTGGGCTGGGGGTTGGTGGGCCCGGGCCGGGCTGGGCTGGGGGTTGGTGGGCCCGGGCCGGGCTGGGCTGGGGGTTGATGTGCCCGGGCCGGGCTGGGTTGGGGGTTGGTGGGCCCGGGCCGGGCTGGGCTGGGGGTTGATGGGCCCGGGCCGGGCTGGGCTGGGGGTTGGTGGGCCCGGGCCGGGCCGGGCTGGGGGTTGGTGGGCCCGTGACCGGGCTGGGCTGGGGGTTGGTGGGCCTGGGACGAGCTGGGGGTTGGTGGGCCCGGGCCGGGCTGGGCTGGGAGTTGATGGGCCCGGGCCGGGCTGGGCTGGGGGTTGGTGGGCCTGGGCCGGGCTGGGCTGGGGGTTGGTGGGCCCGGGCCGGGCTGGGCTGGGGGTTGTTGGGCCCGGGCTGGGCTGGGCTGGGGGTTGGTGGGCCCGGGCCGGGCTGGGCTGGGGGTTGATGGGCCCGGGCCGGGCTGGGCTGGGGGTTGGTGGGCCCGGGCTGGGCTGGGCTGGGGGTTGATGGGCCCGGGCCGGGTTGGGTTGGGGGTTGATGGGCCTGGGCCTGGCCGGGCTGGGGGTTGGTGGGCCTGGGCCGGGCTGGGCTGGGGGTTGATGGGCCCGGCCCGGGCCGGGCTGGGCTGGGGGTTGGTGGGCCCGGGCCGGGCTGGGTTGGGGGTTGATGGGCACAGGCCGGGCTGGGCTGGGGGTTGATGGGCCCGGGCCGGGCTGGGCTGGGGGTTGATGGGCCCGGGCCGGGCTGGGCTGGGGGTTGGTGGGTCTGGGCGGGGCTGGGCTGGGGGTTGATGGGCCCGGGCCGGGCTGGGCTGGGGGTTGGTGGGCCTGTGCCGGGCTGGGCTGGGGGTTGATGGGCCCGGACCGGGCTGGGCTGGGGGTTGATGTGCCCGGGCCGGGCTGGCCTGGGGGTTGAAGGGCCCGGGCCGGGCTGGGCTGGGGGTTGATGGGCCCGGGCCGGACTGGGCTGGGGGTTGATGGGCACAGGCCGGGCTGGGCTGGGGGTTGATGGGCCCGGGCCGGGCTGGGCTGGGGGTTGATGGGCCAGGGCCGGGCTGGGCTGGGGGTTGGTGGGCCTGGGCCGGGCTGGGCTGGGGGTTGATAGGCCCGGGCCGGGCTGGGCTGGGGGTTGGTGGGCCTGGGCCGGGCTGGGCTGGGGGTTGATGGGCCCGGGCCGGGCTGGGCTGGGGGTTGATGGGCCCGGGCCGGGCTGGGCTGGGGGTTGGTGGGCCCGGGCCGGGCTGGGCTGGGGGTTGGAGGGCCTGGGCCGGGCCGGGCTGGGGGTTGGTGGGCCCGGGCCGGGCCGGGCTGGGGGTTGGTGGGCCCGGGCCGGACTGGGCTGGGGGTTGGTGGGCCCGTGACCGGGCTGGGCTGGGAGTTGATGGGCCTGGGTCGGGCTGGGCTGGGGGTTGGTGGGCCCGTGCAGGGCTGGGCTGGGGGTTGGTGGGCCCGGGCCGGGCCGGGCCGGGCTGGCTGGGGGTTGGTGGGCCCGTGCCGGGCTGGGCTGGGGGTTGGTGGGCCCGTGCCGTGCCGGGCTGGGGGTTGATGGGCCTGGGCCTGGCCGGGCTGGGGGTTGGTGGGCCTGGGCCGGGCTGGGCTGGGGGTTGATGGGCCCGGCCCGGGCCGGGCTGGGCTGGAGGTTGGTGGGCCTGGGCCGGGCCGGGCTGGGGGTTGGTGGGCTTGGGCCGGGTTGGGCTGGGGGTTGGTGGGCCCGTGGCGAACACTGCTGGGGAAGGAGCCAGCAGTCACTGCGGGGCATCCCTCCTGATTAACATGCTTCCGATCCAGACTTGTCAATGATTCATATTTGTCATGAGTCGATTCACAGTGATTCACGGACCATAATTAATGATTCAATCATGATTCAATCACTCAACATTACCATAATGAATGATTCATTCATGATTCAATCACTCAACATTACCATAATGAATGATTCAATCATGATTCAATCACTCAACATTACCATAATGAATGATGCAATCTTGATTCAATCACTCAACATTAAAGGGAATTGTCGACTCCTTTGTCTAACTCCTTTGATTTTGAATGTGCGACTCTAAGATTGTATGAGCGTGATAGGGAGGTCATGCCCTACCTGTGTGCCAATTTGCATGCACATCAGAATAGTCTGCTGTTTGACCTTAAACATATGACCTGCTCTAAATCCTTTGATTTTGAATGTGCGACTCTAAGATTTCATGAGCGTGATAAAGAGGTTATGTTCTACCAGTGTGCTAATTTTCATGCAAATCGGAATAGTCCGCTGTTTGACCTTAAACCTATCTGACCTGCTCTAACTCCTTTGATTTTGAATGTGCGACTCTAAGATTTTACCAGAATGATCACTAGGTCGTGATCTATCGGTGTACCAATTTTGAAGCTAATCCAAATAGTCCGCGAATGTATTTCCGAATGTGAATGTGAATGTGAGCCAAAAGGGCACGCGTGTTTATTTTGATTATAAAATTATATTTATAATATTTATTATAATTGCAAATTCCAAGTTCCAAAAGCATTAATGACTTTACGTTTCACTTTTTTAAGCGAATAGAACATTTATTTTGATTTTGCATTAGGTATTATTTTTGTATAAAGCATGATGGGGAATAAAGCGGCGCCGATGCGACAGTGATATTTGGGACATGCGGAGGCAAATGTTTGTTTATGATTTAGTTTTTGATATGGTATAGCCTAGAAATTAGGAAAAGGTGGGTACCTTTTGATAATTTTTCGTGTGGAAAAGGTGTGCGTGTACTGTGTGATTTATGAACCAAAGTATGAGTTAGTTACCTTTTCTAAGTATTTAGGTACCTACCCCTAACCCTACCAGTTCCAAGGTATTTACCTAGTTAGGGCTGATTGAACAGTGGCTTTGTGCCCACTGAAGTTGGACACAAAGCCTCGCTTTCTTTACGCATAGATGAATTACAGGCTACAGCTCAAGACACAGAGCTCATATAATTGGCCATTAAGTGTCTGGTTTGTCCACAGGGCACAGATGAATGCTGGGCCGCTGGCATATTTTGTGGACAGTTTATGCTGTTCGACCAAAAAGAATGATTCTTTGAGCAATGAATGATTCAATCAGTCTATTTTTCTGTATGAATGATTCAATCAGTGACTCACAACAGGTTTGCGCATGAGGTGAATCGATTCATGAGTCATTCATTTGAAATAAGAATGATTCAATCAAAAGTAGTCGATTCACATTGAATCATTGACAAGTCTGTTCCGATGCCATGCAGTACAGTAAAAAAGCGTCGGGTGACTGATTTTTTTTAAAGGCTAATGATGCATCATATATAGTATCCTTGTACCCGATCGTGTCGAATTAACTCAGTTTCACTGGGGGGAAATTGGTTCCACTGAGGGGGCAATTGCCCCCCACCCCCTCCCCAGTTAACATGCTATCCGAGGCCCTGCTTCAGGGCGATAAGTGGGCGTCTTCAGGGCGATAAGAGGACGTCGTCAGGGCGATAAGTGGGCGTCTTCCGGGCGATAAGTGGGCGTCTTCAGGGCGATAAGTGGGCGTCTCCAGGGCGATACATGGGCGTCTTCAGGGCGATACGTGGGCGTCTTCAGGGCGATACATGGGTGGATTCAGGGCGATAATTGGGCGTCTTCAGGGCGATACGTGATCCCGCACCCCCGCGCAATCCACTCGCCTTTTACCCAACGTGCCGTTGTGTCTCAGCGCGCTACCCGGGCGAAGCAGGCTGCGCTGGAGCTAGGCCAGCTTTTTGTCTGCCAAGCCAATGTCTTACTGGATGTTCTAACTTCTCCCTCGCAGTCTCGTCATAGACAGACTGGTTATTGACTCGACTCTGATTGAATCGATTGGAATAGTTCAATCAAAATCCCTTGAATCAAAGAAGAATCGATTCACCACCGGATTTTCGAATTCATGAATCATGATTGAATCAAAACTCGCATAGAAACAAGGCGGATTGAATCAAAAAGACTGTGCAATGCTATTTCAATGGCGAGTCAAACGTGATTTGATTTGTAAAAAAATTGAATCGGATAGAATCATTTTTCAAAATGGCTATCCATGAATCAAACGGTGGCTGAATCATTCATATTCCAAAATGAATCGTGATTGAATCTTTCCAAAAAAGGTGAATCAATGACCAGTCTGGACTCAGACTCATAGACCAATGTGTGCCGCTGCATTCAGCAGCCCTTGGACACGCGGGGGGTTTATTAACCAGCTAGATAGCGCTAAATAGTGTCTGCATGGTTATCAGCTATCACTGCTGCCTACACATCTTCTACTATGTGTTTTATTTAGCCCCAGACCTGTGTTTAACTCCTGGACCATGTGTTCGGACAGGTGGAGATGGCGGGCCCGAGTCCCGGATGGACATGGCGGGCATCGGGAGCCTTCTGGATTCGGACGGTAACCTGCAGAACGAGCTGCTCGTGTTCGCTGGGCTCAGACGGTAACCTGCAGAACGAGCTGCTCGTGTTCGCTGGGCTCAGACGGTAACCTGCAGAACGAGCTGCTCGTGTTCGCTGGACTCAGACGGTAACCTGCAGAACGAGCTGCTCGTGTTCGCTGGACTCAGACGGTAACCTGCAGAATGAGCTGCTCGTGTTCGCTGGACTCAGACGGCAACCTGCAGAACGAGCTGCTCGTGTTCGCTTTCGTCGCCACGCTGCTGGCAACCATACCGATCCTGCTGGGTAACGAGTTTGACGTGAATGTCGGCCTGCCACGGCGGCGGTGGCGAGAGCTCTCCGCGAACGAGAGTCCCGCGCTGCTACGGACATCTGGCGGCCAAACGCTGCTGCCATCTACAGACAGTGCTGGGCAGCAGTTGGAGACGTTGGGGGCAGTGTGGGCAGAGGCGCGAAGAAATACGAGAAAATTCGTACAGGCAAGCAATAACCCACAGCCAGTGGCGCACGCAGGATTCCATTTCGGGAGGTCAGAGCTCTAAAAGCGGGCCCCCTTGTGTGCGGGCCCCCAACTTTTTTTCATAGAAAACTTCGCGGATTTCGGTCACTTGGTTTTGAGCGGCCCCTACAGCATGGGATCTGAGACATGATAATTATCTTGTCAATGTCGTATAAAGTGACTGCGTGTGCTACTGATGTGCGAATTGTAGGTGCGTGTGCTACTGATGTGCGGTACAACTGTCGCGAGAGTTGACGAAATGAGGTCAATGACAACACGCAGTAGTGGTGAATCGATACGTTATTTTCGTAGCTGGTATGTGTGATCAGTTGGCGCGATACATAGCTGATTTGTACAACATACAGTATCGCAACAAATGTGGAGACGGTCTCGCGCATGACTTGGGAAGACAACCAACGGATCCAGGGTCTGGTGTCAACCAGTTTCTGCATAGCTGTCGGGAAGCTGTGCACATGCTTTCTGGAGTTTGGTCAAAATGAGAGAAGCACGGGGAACAGATCAGAACAGACCCCTACCAGAAACGGGCCCGTATCAAGAATATGCGAGGACCGGGCCCTGTTGTGACCGGGCCCTCGTCCTGACTGGGCCACATGCCACGCCTTTGCCAGCACAGGGCCCCTGCTTCGATCGGGCCTGACCAAGACCAGGCCCTTACCAGAAACGGGCCCGTATCAAGAATATGCAGGGACCGGGCCCTGTTGTGACCGGGCCCTCGTTCTAACCGGACCCCATATCACGCCTTTGCCAACAGCGGGCCCCTGCCTCGATCGGGCCTGACCAAAACCGGGCTCCTACCCGAAACAGGCCCACATCAAGAATTTCCAAGGACCGGACCTTGTTGTGACCGGGTTCTCGTCCTGACCGAGCCCCATAACACGCCTTTTCCAGCACCGGGCCCCTGCCTCGATCGGACCTGACCAAGAACGGGACCGTATCAATAATTTGCAAGGATCGGGCCCTGCTGTGACCGGGCCCTCGACCCTGACCGGGCCCCCATATCACGCCTCTGCCAGCACCGGGACCCTGTCTTGAGCGGGCCCCTATCTGGAACGGGCACCTACCAGGAACGGGCCCCTACCAGGAACGGGCCCCTACCAGGAACGGGCCCCTATCAGGAAGGGGCCCGTATCAAATAATGTGCAAGGACCGGGCCCTGTTGTGACCGGGCCCTCGTCTTGACCGGCCCCCATGCCACGCCTTTGCCAGCACCGGGTCCCTGCCTCGATCGGGCCTTACCAAGACCGAGCCCCTGCCAGGTATGGGACAGAATACGGGTCCTTTTGATGCGGGCCCCCTCAGAAATTTCGGAGGGGGGGGGGGGGGGGGGGGGTCAGCTGACCCCTTTGACCCCCCCCCCCCTGCGTGCGCCACTGCCCACAGCTTCACATAAGCTGAATGCATCTGTAAATTATTCGTGTTTTCTGGAGAAGTATGTCTGTCATCGCTTACAATTGGTATGTTTGTAAACATCTATGCTTATTGTTTATATAATTTCCAAGGGCATGGCGTCACGGATTTTCGGTTGAGGTCAACTTCCTAGCAAAAGATTCCTTGGCCAAGAAGGACCCATTTCCATAAAGGTCCCGATTTTATAGCCCGCAATAAATACGTGCACTATACCATGCATTGTATGGTACATTCAGAAAGGACATTCAGTATACCGAAGAAAGGACACCGAAGAGCCGGATCCCTGTGTGTCCGGAGAAGCCAGGATTTTCCGAGAGGGCCTCGGCAGGTCTGATAAGAATAAAACAAACTTCCCGACAGGGCCCTCGTCCAACGTCAGAGGGCCAGCAGCTTTCCGAGGAGGCCTTCGACCAGCCTAACAGGGCCTTCGAACTATCGCAGATGGCGTCTGCCTAGCCTAAGGGGGCACTTAGCCTTTCAAAGGCCCAAGCTTGACTGAGGGCCCCGGAGGGTCCTCAGTCAGCCTGAGAAGGCTCTCCACCAGCTTGAGAGTACCCTTTACCGGTCTGAGAGAGCCCTCGACTATCTTAACAATACAACAATGGCACAGGGTCTGGAATCACTGGCGGATCCAGGGGGGGGGGGCATCAGGGGCAATTGCCCCCCCCCCCCGCAGGAATCTGGCGGGGGGGGGGGGGGTATTCAATACAAGTATGCCCCCCGCGCGTTCCCAATTTATCGTAAAATCGTAAAAATTGTCTTTGCAGCAGTCAAAATCCAGCTATCCAACAGTCAAAAAACGGAAAATTTCACGCCGCTTCGCGGCATAACATAACTTTCGCAATTGCTTATACAAATTTGGAAAATGAGAAAATGAATTCCATTAAGTGTCTGGCAGAGGCTCTCCTTGGCGGTAAATTCTGGCACTGACTGATGCAGGAGGGGGGGGGGGGGGGGGGGTATCAGGGGAAATGCCCCCACACACAGGAATCTGAGAGGGGCATTCAATACAAGTATGCCCCCGCGCGTTCCCTGCAATGAACGTGACAAACAATGATCTTAGGAGAAAACTTCCTGAAAACGGAAGTTTTTTCTTCTCTCGAGTGACTTAATTTGAAGTTGTATCTATCCCTTTCTTTCAATGATAGACAAAACAGTGCACCTGATGCAAATCAAGCAGCCCCAGTGACACTTAACCAGCGCGTCGCTGGAGAGGGGGGGGGGGGGGGGGAGTAGAATCTGCCCCCCTCCCTCCCGGATTTTCTCAATAACTTAAAAACTATGATAGATATCAACGTCGAACTTCCAATACCTTATGCTGCATCAATTCTACGTCTTGGCACCAAATTCCAATGAAATTGATGTTCCATTTTGGGAGATAATAACGTTTTAAAGACGCCATGTCATGCCATTTTTGGTGGAAAAACGATAAATATTTAAACAATCGTAGAAAATAGAGTTTTATAGAAAATTGCAAATAAAAAACGTCAAAAGAAAGGAAATGACAATCTCTTCAAAATGGCGATCTCGTATTTTCGAAATTTTGTGCTCTTG
This sequence comes from Chirona hameri, assembly GCA_036785665.1. NCBI lineage: Eukaryota > Metazoa > Arthropoda > Thecostraca > Balanomorpha > Balanidae > Chirona > Chirona hameri. The sequence goes on from JAXIVJ010013061.1 coordinate 34,105, forward strand.
ACCCTCAACTTTTTTTTGGGGGAATACACAAAATCAATTTCTGTGAATTTGAAGAGTTAATTTATTAAAGGGACACTGTCTCTTTAATGTAAAATTTGATATATTAAAGAGCAATCGCTTCTGATTAACACTAAGAGGTCCGTTTTTCGAAATTCGAGCACAGTCGCCCAATATCATCGTTCAGTGTTCACAGTTCGGTTTTCTTCCAGCCAATGACCTTGACGAGTCCGCTCACTACTACGCACCAAAATCAATTAATTGCAGCATTGTGCAACAATTGTAAATAGTTGTATTTTTTGCTTAAGCATTCTGTCGAAATTTGTAATGTCAGAAAACATTTCATGTCTTATCATGCCCGATTTAATCACAATAATTGGATACAAGAAAATATTAATTCCGAAGGGATAAGATTAATTCCGAAGGGATTTGGATTTTTCCGCAGTGATTTTGATTCCGACCGAGGTATTTTGTGGCAACAACTCAAGTGCGCACTGCGCCGGATGCGCCAGATTCGTTTCATGTAGTTAACAGGAACCACAATGTATAAGTGCCTTGCCACCATAATCCATAAAATCCATATAATCGCTTCCATAACCCATATATGTAGTGGTGTATAGAAATCGTAAACAGTTTTTAGATTCTTATGGAAAATGAAATGAATGTTTTTTTTTTGTATTTGAGCTGCTTGGGTAAGCCTTTGATGACTATTAAAAATCATAAGTAGTCCTTAAGACTTGTTTAAGCCGTTTTTTTGCGACATCATCCGATAGAGGCAGTGTCCTTTTAAGCTCGAATACGAAAATAAGGCGACCGGCCAAATCCGCGGAGAAAAAAAAAATGAGGTATCCTTTTGCCACAAAAAGATGTCCAGGGGTGGTAAAGTGTTCTGTCCTTATGGATAAGGTCGGAGACAAAATGCTGCTTTTCATGAAGTACTCGGGGGTCAAAATGCCAGCAAAAATCATTACTATGTCATTTCTGTGAAAATTTACTAAGCGATCATGTCCTTAGAAATACTGATCGTCAAAACAACTTCAGATGTATTATTCACTTAGTCATCATATTCATCACGTCAATGTAAATTTACTTTTTTATTAGCAGTTGCGTTTCAGCTTTTGATTGCCAATAATAATAAATCACATTAAAAGAAAGACAAAATCCGACGGAAAAAAAATCAGGACGATAGATTCAACACGTGGGGTCACTGAATCAAAAATGCACCTGGGTCTTCATGAATGGCCTATAATAACATGATCCAGATTCCAGAAGGAATTGACTGCTATCATGCGTATCCTCAGAATAGGAAGCATTTTAATATTTCCCCATTGAGTTATAATGGGGAGGTCACGAAATTGACCCCACCTTAGGTCACCGATATATAAAGATCCGAGACAAACGAATTGTAGGTACTATTACTCTTATGACATCCTGTAAGTACCAAATCGATCGGCCAAAAGCTGTGGCTGTGGTAGGACCGCACACTTTTTTGGAGGTGGGGTCACGTGACCTGGCCTGGTGACCTGACCTGAGATGACCCGTGGTCAAGAATTTGAATTGCAATATGCAATTGCAATTGCGATATGTGGGCAATAGATGCATTAACAGCTGTGCCAAAAACGGCGGCGCTGCGCGCAGCCGTTTTTTGCTATCCTCGAAAAACTTTAGTGGGGCGTCTAAACGCCCCACCCCCGGCACGGCGCGGGAAATCCGGACAGTCGATTCCCCCGGGGGCGGGCCGGGGTGCTAGTGCATTTTCAATGGAGGTCCACTGTCAGGACAGTGGATTTCACTGTCCTGGGACCCCACCCCTTTAACTCGAACACTAAAAGAGCTAGAAAGACGCGGAAAAAACGTTCAAAAACGCATGACAAGCAGGTTCGAAGGTACTTTAGATGTTTTCTTACTACTTTTACTTTAAGAAGGTACTTTAGATAGCTAGGGACAAACGAAAAAATGCAATGTAAAGCTCAGGGGCGTCGCTACCGGGAGGGGGGGGGGTCCGGGTGTCCCGGACCCCCACTTTTGAGCGGGCGCCGAAGGCGCCCCCTCAAAAAGTGGGTCTGTTCTGGGTTTTGAGAGGGCGCCGGAGAGTACCCTTTACCCTTTAAAAACTTACTTCCCTTTAAAAAACTCACACAAAATAAAACCAAGGAAAGACTTTTAAAAAAAATGCCCCGCCAGTATGTGTGGCCCCTATGTCAGTGAGGGCCCAAGCCAGTATGTGTGGGCCCCTATGTCAGTGAGGGCCCAAACCAGTGGCGTACCGAGTATACAGTCATTCAGGCCATGACCTGGTCCTTTGGACCCGAGGCGCCCATGCAAAGCTGGTGATCAGTGACGGCGCCCCTCCGGCCAGTGACGGCGCCACTCCGGCCAGTGAGGGCGTCCCTCTTCGGCCCGTGACAGCGCCCCTCCGGCCAGTGACGGCGCCCCTCCGACCAGTGACGGCGCCCCCTCCAGCTAGTGAAGGCGCCCCTCCGGCCAGTGACGGCGCCCCTCCGGCCAGTGACGGCGCCCCTCCTGCGGGTGACGGCGCCCCTCCGGATAGTGACGGCGCCCCTCCGGCGAATGACGGCGCCCTCTAACTAGTGACTGCCCTCTCCGGCCAGTGACGGTGCCCCCCCCCCCCCCCCGGTCAGTGACGGCGCTCCTCCGGCTAGTGACGGTGCCCCTCCGGATAGTGATGGCGCCCCACCGGATAGTGATGGTGTCCCTCCGGCCAGTGACGGCGCCCCTCCGGCTAGTGACGGCGCCACTCCGGCCAGTGAGGGCGTCCCTCTTCGGCCCGTGACAGCGCCCCTATATGTATATGTATATGTATTAAATCAGACAACATCCACAGTACAGTAGCTATTCTGCGTCCACGTCATATTAAAAGGCAAGAGCATCAAGATATGGGACTAGAGGTAACACACATACATACAACAAGCATTCATGATAAGCAAGTGCGCCGCCGAGCACCACCACGTTACACGCCATACAGTACGCACTACACCGACTCAGAGAGCAGCAGCTGCTTAAGTCTGCGCCTGAAAGGCGCCATTCTGAGGTCCCTAAGGTCTGGTGGAAGACCATTGAACAAAACACCACAATGGACAAAACGCCTAACCCCAGAACCCGTCTTAGCTCGAGGGCATGACAACTGCCCAGTCTGTCTGGTGTTATGCACTGTCGAGACATAGGAGAACATTTCGGCGATATCATGCGGGAGACCAGTTGCGAGCACAGATTTAAGCAAGCAGAGCTGATGGTATTTGACCAGTTGCTCAGCACTAAGCCACCCAAGTTCATTTAGCACTCCGGATATATGATCGTGTTTACGGCGACCGCTTATGACACGAGCACAGAAGTTCAGAAGCTTTTGAACCCGATGCATCTGCGTTTTGCCACAGGTGCCGTAAACAGACATGCAATACCGTATCGAGCTTACTACAAGGGCGTTCACAACAAAGGCCACGGTATATGATGGAAGGACGTGCCTCGAGTGAGATAGGGCGATCAGGGCACCAGTGCACCTGGCGACCAGTTGACTGATGTGGTCATCAAAGGAAAGGTGTCTATCCATCACTAGACCAAGATTTTTACTGTACGGCTTTCAGTTACAACGGATGTGCCAAATTTGATCTCGATTGGGGGGAGATCACGCAACGTATTTTTGGTTCCGAAAACAATAAGCTGAGTTTTTGATGTGTTTACTTTCATAGAATTAGAGCTGAACCAGTCCGAAACCACGGCAAGGGTGTTCTCCAATGACGAAATCAGTGCTACGATGTCATGTTTTTTGCCGGTTTTCCAAATTTGGACATCGTCTGCGTATTGAGCAATTTCAGCGCCATGAGCGTGCATGGCAAGGTCATTGGAGAAAATTGAAAACATAATTGGACCCAGTGCTGTCCCCTGATACACCCCATGGTGTTGAGCAGGGATGCCGAGCGCACAAGCTGACCGCTTCTGTCACGGGTTTGCACCTGCTGGGAGTGATTGGCTAGATATGACTCAAACCAGCGCGTGTCTACGTTGTACAACCTAAGTTTGGAGAGCAGCGCGTCATGGTTCACCACATCAAAGCATTTTGAAAGGTCAGCTAGAACAAGTATCGTAATTTCAGTGTTATCCATACCAGAGATAATGCGGTCCGAAAGCACCGTGAGTGCTGTTTCGGTCGAATGGCGCCGCCTGTACGCGTGCTGAGTACTCGAGAACAGGCGGTGTTTTTCAAAGTACGCGTTGAGTTGATGGTGAACAACACGTTCAACAATTTTGGCTATACCCGGTACAACAGAGATCGGTC
>JAXIVJ010013062.1:0-38391 GCA_036785665.1 Chirona hameri
CGTGCCTACAGCGGTGCGGTAACCGGTCGGGCATGCCACCAGCTGAGGCCACTGGTACTGATACGCCGCCATCAGCTCCGGTGGCGGCGGAGCCTGTAGCTCTCCAGGAAACACCCTCTGGTGGTGCCCCGCGTGAGCCCCTACTGCGGCCGACTGAGGGTAAGACGGCGATAGCAGCGGCGGCCCGGCCGTCCCCACCTGCGGAGAGCCCTGAGGAAACTGCGCGTGCGCCGCGGGCGACGCCGGAGGGAACACGGCAGCGCCGGAACACGGCGTGCACGGCGGAAACGGCGAGGCAGCGTAGTCTACGCCGGGTGGCAGGCTGGCGGCGGAGCTGGTCGTCGCCGGGTACGGCGGGCTCCCGGAGCCGACGGCAGCAGGCTGCGGTAGGAAGCCGGCGGAGTACACCGGGGAACAGAACGGCTGCCCACCTGCCGGATAGATGAGTCATGAGTCATGCCGGAGAGATGTGTCAGTCATCTGCTGAGCTGGGGATGTGTCAGTCATCTGCTGAGCTGGGGATGTGTCAGTCATCTGCTGAGCTGGGGATGTGTCAGTCATCTGCTGAGCTGGGGATGTGTCAGTCATCTGCTGAGCTGGGGATGTGTCAGTCATCTGCTGAGCTGGGGATGTGTCAGTCATCTGCTGAGCTGGGGATGTGTCAGTCATCTGCTGAGCTGGGGATGTGTCAGTCATCTGCTGAGCTGGGGATGTGTCCAGGGCCTATTTTAACATGTTAACTGGGGGGCAAATGCCCCCCCAGTGAGCCGTTTTGCCCCCCAGTCAAGAAATGTTGCCCACCCTTATTTCAGTATTTCCATGTCATTTTTCGCTTGATAGGTATTCAATTAAAATAAAATATGCTTACCTGGTGATAAATGTATACAAATCCAATGCAAATGTCATGATATTCCTAAGTTTGAGTATTTCCCAGCCAAAATAAGCAACTTTAAATTATTTCCGGAATATCTTGAATTTCAATATACTTTGAACAATTGCCCATTAGCGGCAGAGTGGGAGAAATCGGGGGCTGTTGGATCAGGAACGTCGCCATACAATCTGGAGTGGGTGAGGGCAACTGCTGAGCAGATTGTGTTCAAATTTGGTGTGTGGTTACTGGTTAGGGATCTATCAGCCGCCACTTTCCCACAAGTCAGGGGTGGGGTGCTTCTGAACGTGCGCGCGTATGCACCACGTATTTCTATCTCAGAAACTACTGCCCTGCAAGGGCACCGCCGCCTTCCGAAAGTTGGGGGGGGGGGGGTGGAGGCATTCTGAAGTCGATTCTTTCCATCCAACGCCCATAGACTGACTAGCATAAACAATAGACTGATACTTGACTTTCCGAACAATGGCCGGAACGTGACGCGACATGCAACACAAATTGTAAAAAAATCGTAAGGCGGAACATCCAAATTCCCAACATCCGAAATTTCTGCGGTGATTAAGTGAAGGAAAACTGGTACGTTTCCAAAAATAAAATAAAACTTGTTAAAACCTCCCAAAAAAGTTTTTGCGTATTCAGGTTACAACCCCGCTACCGATACCATCGTCATCGGAACCATGGATAACACTGGGACACTAAAAACACGTTATGCAAAAGACGGCAGACTGAGACTACTTTACAGACTACTTTAGACTGAGACTTGAGCCCAGTTTCCAATATACGCATACGCAACGATGCAAGGTACCTTTTTAACATACGACCCGGGAGTCTCGGTTCCCGACTGACGACAAGACCATATCTGTACAGGAAATACGACTGACGCTTCATCAACTTTCCACATCATAATTTATGCACACATTGGCATATATGAAAATAGGTTGTGTAGAAACGCGTATCAAAAATTACGCAAAAAAATACTGGTATACGCATTACAAAATGTGTTCCGCCGCTGGCGAAAAATTTGTTCCGCGAACTTAGATCGTGGAACCACTTTTCTGACACTGGGCGGTTGGGGGGGGGGGCAATTGCCCATTTTGTCCAACCGTAGATCCGCCACTGGATCTTTGTATTTTGCAAAAGATGCGGGACTGGTGAAAATTGGTCAAATTTAGCCATTTCCTGTGGATTTATATGCATTTTCATGTTTCCCCAATGACTTATAATTGGGAGGTCACAAAATAGATTTCACCTTAGGTCATCGACGTAAAAATCATCCGAAATAGCAGAATTGTAGGTGTTTATGACCTGATTAAATCCTGTGAGTATCTAACTGATCGGTCAAACAATGTGGCTGCGGCATGACCTAACATTTTTTGGAAGTGGAATCACTAGACTTAACTTAGTGACGTGACCTGAGGAGACCCGAGGTAAACAAATTAACAGGATTTGGGCAATTGATAGGCAAGCAGTTGTACCAAAAATTGGCGTCGCGAAATGGCGTCGTTTTCCGCTATTTCCAAAAAAAACTAAGTGGGGAGGGTATCCGCCCCCACTGGCGGATCCAGGGGGCGGACATCAAGGGCAAATGCCGTCCTCCCCCACAGGAATCTGTGGGAGGGGATGGGGCATGCAGTACAAGTATGCCCCCCCCCCCCCCCCCCTTGCCCCCTTGCGCGTTCCCGGCACTGAACGTGAAAAACAATGATCCTAGGAGAAAACTTCATGAAAACGGAAGTTCTTCTTCTTCTCTCAAGTGATTGAATTTGAAGTTTTTATATATCCCTTGCTTTCAATGATAGACAATGATAGAACAGCGCACCTGATCAGTAGCGGATCCAGGGGGGGGGGTGTCACGGGGGTCATGCCCCCCCCCCCCACCCTGGTCCATGGTGGCACTATCGCGCCGGGGCACCAGGGGCACCGCCAAAATAAAGCAAACAAAAATCCGCGCCGCTTTGCGGCGCAAATCATTCGGTGTTCTTTGAACCAATGTCACCACCGCGCCGGTGGACCAAGAGCACCACTGCACCGGTGTACCAGGGGCACCATCGTGACGGTAGGCGGCACTGTGGGGCGAGAGGAGACACCGGGGCACTGAATCCTCCTTGAATCCAGGACCACCTCCTTGAATCCAGGAGGGAAAACAATGGTCTGGTGCCGCCATGAAATCACAAGCATTGGTCGCTGGAGAGACGAAGAATATCGCGAAATGATGCTAAATTAAAGTTGCTAAATTATACCCAAAAAATGTCCCTTCGTGCCTCCCGTCCCTTGGGTACCAACCATGAAGGGGCACCAACGTGCCTTTATACCAGAGGCAACAACGTATTGGACTCGAGGGGCCCTGAGGGCCCCCCTTGGGCTGATACATATAGATTATAGAACCTTTCGATTTGTTAGGGCCTATTTATCCAGACAAAAACAAAATAAAGCAAAAACATCCGCGCCGCTACGCGGCACAAATCAATCAGTTTTCTTTTCCAGTACAAAAGGGTCTAATATAAACTGTACACACTGGTGGCCGCAGGAGAAGGGATATGGGGCCATGACCTTAAATGGGGGAGGGGTAACATATCTTTTGACACCATCTTTTGCTCCAGACATATTTCCTCGTTTTGACCCTGCATGCTCCAATAGCAAAAATTAGTTCTCCAACCCGCTCAAAACCTCAAATTTTGGAGCCGCTTCGCGGCTCCAAAAACATCGTGCCGCGTAGCGGCGCGGATGTTTTTGCTTTATTTTGATTTACTGCTCGTAAGAACAGCTTCCAACCCCTCAACCCCCTCCCCTGGTCACGAACCTCGACTTCCCTCTTGGTCAATTCTTCATCAGCTGTCTTGGGCCGCCCTTGAATGTACAAATAATATATTTAGCACCATCCGCGGCACTTTAAATGATAGAAACGGTACGACTGATATTGCAAATACCTATAGCCAACGTTGTCAATAAAACAAAATGAAATAGGGGCACCCTCAAAATAGTGGACCAATTCCGTTGAGTTTTCAGATTTGGGTATAGGTACGGACACCACTGCAATTGATGACCCCCTCGAAGATTTTCTGGATCCGCCCCTGCACCTGATGCAATTCAAGCAGCCCCGGTGACACGCGCCCCGCTGGGGGGGGGGGGGGGGCAGAATCTGCCACCTCCCGGATTTTCTCAATAACTTTAAAACTGTGATAGATATCAACGCGACACTTTCAGAACCTTATACGGCATCAATTCCACGTCTTCTCACTAAATTTCAATGAAATTAATGCCGCATTTTGGGAGATAATAACGTTTTAATGATGTCATCATGCCATTTTTGGTGGAAAAACAATAAATGTTTGAAAAATCGTAATCAAATCGAGTTTCAAAGCACATTGGAAATACAAAACGTCAACAGAAAGGAAATGACATTTTCTTCCAAATGGCTATCTCGGATTTGTGATTTTGAGGGTTTTACCCCCATTTTTTTTTTCTCGGGAAAATGTCTACATTTTTTGTTGTTGTTGTGAATTCGAGAAGTGAATTTCATAAGCTCGAATTCCAAAATAGGAACACCGGTCCAAATTCGCGGAGGGGAAAAATGAGGGTACCTTTTTGCCACAAAAAGATGCCTCCAAAAAATGGGGGTACCTTTTTGCCCCCCCCCCCCCCCCCCCCCAGTGGTTTTCCCTTAAAATAGGCCCTGGATGTGTCAGTCATCTGCTGAGCTGGGGATGTGTCAGCCATCTGCTGAGCTGGGGATGTGTCCGTCATCTGCTGAGCTGGGGATGTGTCAGCCATCTGCTGAGCTGGGGATGTGTCAGTCATCTGCTGAGCTGGGGATGTGTCATCCATCTGCTGAGCTGGGGATGTGTCCGTCATCTGCTGAGCTGGGGATGTGTCAGTCATCTGTTGAGCTGGGGGATGTGTCAGCCATCTGCTGAGCTGGGGATGTGTCCGTCATCTGCTGAGCTGGGGATGTGTCAGTCATCTGCTGAGCTGGGGATGTGTCCGTCATCTGCTGAGCTGGGGATGTGTCAGTCATCTGCTGAGCTGGGGATGTGTCCGTCATCTGCTGAGCTGGGGATGTGTCAGTCATCTGCTGAGCTGGGGATGTGTCAGTCATCTGCTGAGCTGGGGATGTGTCCGTCATCTGCTGAGCTGGGGATGTGTCAGCCATCTGCTGAGCTGGGGATGTGTCCGTCATCTGCTGAGCTGGGGATGTGTCAGTCATCTGTTGAGCTGGGGGATGTGTCAGCCATCTGCTGAGCTGGGGATGTGTCAGTCATCTGCTGAGCTGGGGATGTGTCCGTCATCTGCTGAGCTGGGGATGTGTCAGTCATCTGCTGAGCTGGGGATGTGTCAGTCATCTGCTGAGCTGGGGATGTGTCCGTCATCTGCTGAGCTGGGGATGTGTCAGTCATCTGCTGAGCTGGGGATGTGTCCGTTATCTGCTGAGCTGGGGATGTGTCAGTCATCTGTTGAGCTGGGGGATGTGTCAGTCATCTGCTGAGCTGGGGATGTGTCCGTCATCTGCTGAGCTGGGGATGTGTCAGTCATCTGCTGAGCTGGGGATGTGTCAGTCATCTGCTGAGCTGGGGATGTGTCAGTCATCTGCTGAGCTGGGGATGTGTCAGTCATCTGCTGAGCTGGGGATGTGTCAGTCATCTGCTGAGCTGGGGATGTGTCAGTCATCTGCTGAGCTGGGGATGTGTCAGTCATCTGCTGAGCTGGGGATGTGTCAGTCATCTGCTGAGCTGGGGATGTGTCAGTCATCTGCTGAGCTGGGGATGTGTCAGTCATCTGCTGAGCTGGGGATGTGTCAGTCATCTGCTGAGCTGGGGATGTGTCAGTCATCTGCTGAGCTGGGGATGTGTCAGTCATCTGCTGAGCTGGGGATGTGTCAGTCATCTGCTGAGCTGGGGATGTGTCAGTCATCTGCTGAGCTGGGGATGTGTCAGTCATCTGTTGAGCTGGGGATGTGTCAGTCATCTGCTGAGCTGGGGATGTGTCAGCCATCTGCTGAGCTGGGGATGTGTCAGCCATCTGCTGAGCTGGGGATGTGTCAGTCATCTGCTGAGCTGGGGATGTGTCAGCCATCTGCTGAGCTGGGGATGTGTCCGTCATCTGCTGAGCTGGGGATGTGTCAGCCATCTGCTGAGCTGGGGATGTGTCAGTCATCTGCTGAGCTGGGGATGTGTCAGTCATCTGCTGAGCTGGGGATGTGTCAGTCATCTGCTGAGCTGGGGATGTGTCCGTCATCTGCTGAGCTGGGGATGTGTCAGCCATCTGCTGAGCTGGGGATGTGTCAGTCATCTGCTGAGCTGGGGATGTGTCAGCCATCTGCTGAGCTGGGGATGTGTCAGTCATCTGCTGAGCTGGGGATGTGTCAGTCAAAGACAGCCACTGAGGCGAGATCAGATCGAGGACACATTGTGATGCCACGGCGAACATTCTGAGGCCTGAAGGTCGACACCGGCTCCACAATCGAAACAGCAGCAGTGGCGCCGGCTCCACGGTCGAAACAGCAGCAGTGACTGATACAGAGGGTTATCAGGACCAGAAGGTCGACACCGGCTCCACAGTCGAAACAGCAGCAGTGGCGGATACAGAGGGTTATCAGGACCAGCAGGTCGACACCGGCTCCACAGTCGAAACAGCAGCAGTGGCGGATACAGAGGGTTATCAGGACCAGAAGGTCGACACCGGCTCCACAGTCGAAACAGCAGCAGTGGCGGATACAGAGGGTTATCAGGACCAGAAGGTCGACACCGGCTCCACAGTCGAAACAGCAGCAGTGGCGGATACAGAGGGTTATCAGGACCAGAAGGTCGACACAGTCTCCACAGTCGAAACAGCAGCAGTGGCGCCGGCTCCACAGTCGAAACAGCAGCAGTGGCGGATACAGACGGTTATCAGGACCATGCCCTACAAACAAAAATGACCGAAAGGGGCAAAGAAAATATATTTCCTGGTTTAAAAAGTCATCTTAATTTGAGAAGTTTGATTTAAATCAGTTCTTAAGATAAAGTAATACACAAATTGATGAGTTTACAGAATTTCGCCTGGTCTTCTGAGATTTGGCTTCTACCCCAAAACAAATTGAGTTGGTTGTTCTGGATTTGTCAACGAACACCCCAAAGTTAGATTCATTGTAGGGTAGTGTGTTTTATTGTGATGCCAATTGTGATCGGTTTTAGATTCAAAGTACGCTTTGCTTTGTTGTGTCGCAGTGTGGATATACGTGCAGGCGGTGGAGCTGTAAAATGATTGGAATCTTCGATTATATTTACCTTGGAAAATGCTGATTTGTTACGGAAGAGGCTTAGATAGACTTACCAAGCTTCCGTTTTTAAGACATTATCAAGATGGCAATCTTATCGCAATCATAGGCCCGGGAACAGGGGAGCAGAGGGGGCGCTTGCCCCCCCCCCCCCCCCCCCCCCCAACAACAAAATCGGGACGGGGGGCGGCGCCCCTCCCCCTCCAACTTTGGCGTGGCTGATCTTAACGTTCCGTAAACAAAGAGTCTATTTTTCATATAAGAAAACGAAAGTGTGAGTTTGTTTTGCAAAATTCTGCAAACATCACAGTTCAAACTTCTACTCATGTTTACCTTAATTTTGTCCTTTGTCAGCAAGGTTCTGTATAATAAACCTGATGCAAGAAGCCAGGGGCGTCGCCACCGGGGGGGAGGCGAGGGCGGACCCCCCAGGATCGCTTTGCCCCCCCCCCCCCCACTAAAAATTGTGTGGCTACGTCCCTGCGAAAAACTTGAGTTTGGTAGCGGTCATGGCAGAAGCGTTTCCAAAGAAGTTGGTTGGGGAAGTTGTGAGATTCAGAGCTGGAGAGTAACAGTTGTCAACTTGTTGGGTTCCTAGCTGGACCATCTCTTCTTTAACGTGAAAATGCCTTAAAATTGAGCAAGTTTTGTGTCAAAAAGGTACAACGTTAGTGGGGCCAAAAACAAAGGTGGTAGGGCAATTTATTATTGCCTTGTCAACTTTGTCTGCTTGACGCGTGAATATTCAAGGACTGATCCAGAACGACAAATAGGTGGTTTAGGGGGAAAATAACAAAACGTATGGGATTACCATAAGCGATTGGCGAATTTCGCTTCCTTAGGCTTAAATAGGTGATTAAAAAAAGTTAAAGTTCCTTGGAATTCCTTTTCAATAAAAAAAAAATGTCAATTTTCTTCTGATTCCAGGCGTTTTAGGTGGCCATGACCCTTGTCATATGTCCGGGCCATGCCCCCCCCCCCCCCCAGTAGGGCACATAATCATAATATACGGAGTGCAGGACATATTTGCCATACCATTTCGTCAAAAAGTAATACCGGATTTTGATGGGGACCGAACTTCGTTACCGAGTACTTGAGAGTACCGGTCGTTAAAAGCGTGGAACGCTTATCAACTTTAACTTGAAATATCTTTCGGTAGGAATGTGTATATGCAAAATGTGATCAATTTACAACATATTTTGGTCTTTTCTGTCGATTTGAAGTAATAACTCCATTTTTGTGTGGGAAAGGATCAATATTTCTCTTTAATCTTCAGAAGGAAGACTTAGATAAATTTTGTGAGGAGCGCTTCTGCTGCTGCTGCATTTGCTTCTGAATATATTTTCATGTGTAATGTTTATTGTGTCAGTTTTGCTACGGTTACATTGGATCAAGGTCAGAAGAAACACAAAAGACACATCTGTGCTTAAATTTAAGCGCCAATTTTGAAATTGGATAACTCTGTATTTTGGCCGCAATCTCAATAACAGTCAGCGCCAGTAGGGTGTTACATCTGTGTACCATTTGTCGTGGACCTGGAGCTTCTCGAAGAAGGTCTCTGACCTCAGGTATGCCAAAAGGTCAGAAGAGACCGTCTCTTGATGCAGCAAAATGGTGCCATAGGTCCCTAGTGCATAGACAGCTGCAGTGCGGCTGTCGGTGACGGAGATATTTGACGGACATGCCATCAGCCGCCTGACCGATCGAACGTGGCCCTCTCGCAGTCTTGCAGTCTCGCAGTCTCGCAGTCCAGACCTATTTCCCCTGGACTATTGGTTCTGGTCGGTGGCGTTCACATATTTTTCGCACAGCCCTCCTGCAACACTCCGTGAATCGTGGACGCCCGTCGAGGGCTTCGCTAGATGGTTCTAACCGGAAGATATCAGGCGTGCGGTGCGGCATATCTTTCAGAGAAGAGACGAAATTTGTTTCCGCAAAACGGCACCATTGTTGAAAGCTGATGAAATGTACCTGTCTGAGATTATTATGAAAGAAATCCCTATTGCTTTACAATCATGGTGATATATATTTCAAGCATAAAAATATATTTATTTTCATTTTGAAGTGTTTTAAAATTAGCATTCATTATTGAAAATCCCGTAGGGCTCCAGTTGAAGTGAACGTCGAAATCCGACGAAGAAAAATAGGTTTGGCTAGTCAAAATTGGTTTTGTCCCCAACTTTGGGGGCAAAAGTTGAAAGTCCGCCCCTGTAGCTCAGTTGGGAGAGCGCCGGGCTGCTGACCTCACCCGGTGGTGGCAGCCTGGGTTCGAGTAGCTTCGGCGCTCGCTATTTGCCCCTGACTGGGGTGGCCGGTGGCAACGGTCACACTCAAGGTCAGGTGACGTCAGAGGGCGGGGCGGACCGTGTCCAAGTATGTCGGGCACGTAAAACTTTCGCTTCTAAATTCTGCCGGACGCCAGGAATTGCTTGATCGGGTGGTGGGGTCAGGGCCTGCGCAACAAGCTATGCTTAGCGCGGAGCCTGACCTCGGAAATCCATCCATTCAAAAACATTCGGACTAAATATATATATATATATATATATATTTTAACTTTGAAATCGTTCCCGGGCCCCTGATCGCAATAGTTCTCGAACTAGCGCTCAATAATAATGAAGATGGCAATCTTGATAAAGCCGTAAAGACGAGGCTCGGTTCACTTACCTGGACCTTTTTCCATACAAAAATAAGCATTTGGCATGGTAGAGATCATTGAAGATTGCATTTATTTTAACATCACTTGGCATCCGCAATCATCTCAAGTATTACAAACCAGTAAGGCGCCGTAGTTGGCGATGAACGAGCGAGCGCCAAGGAAATGTATGGCGAATTTCAACTCCATCGGGCAAGTAGTTTATGAGATACACAAAGGGTGCGCACGTGTGCACGTTCAGAGGGGTGGGAACTCATGACTAGTGGGAAAGTGGCGGCTGAGAAGTCCCTAACCGCACACCAAATTCGAACACAATCGGCTCAGCCGTTCCTGAGATATATAATAAGGGTGTGCACGTGTGCACGTGCAGAGGCGCCCCACCCCTGACTTGTGGGAAAGTGGTGGCTGAGGGGTCCCTAACTACACACAAAATTTGAACACAATCGGCTCAGCCGTTGCAGAGTTTTTGCGAGAAACTACTTTTCAACACCCCTCACGCGGCACGCGCCAAGCGCAGTGGTAGTCACCCACATGAGTCAGCACCGGTCTTAAACAGGGTAGGCTGGATGGGGCTGCTCAGCAAAGAAGTCCGCTTGTCAATCGGACGTGGGGTTGCAGAGATATGAGCTTCTGAAAAGCGTCGCCACGGGTCAGGTTGGGGTCGGGTCAGGTCGGGCCGGGCCGGGCCGGGCCGGGCCGGGCCGCTCATATTCAGATTTTTCCCATATACCACGGAAGGACGAGCGAGCGCTTCGCGCTCGCTCGTAATTCATACTATGTATAACTATATATGAAATATTGACTTCGATATTACCTCACCTAATGAGGCATTATGAGGCAGAACCTCCCAGAAACAGCGCGAGCAACCAAGCATTTTCAAGAGGTCATGTAAAAGTGTCCCGCCAGGAAACCATATTTAATGTTGGACAGTTTTACAACATCCCAGTTTCATTAGGCTGCCGACTTTTCTTTGCGCCAGGTGTCGTTTACAGACCAGAAATATTAATCATCGCTGGTAATACAAATTCCTGACTAAAAATGTTACCTTTCGATGCCCCTAGAAATCGATAATCTACATTGTCAAGTGGAATACTTAACATGGTGGCCCTCGGGAGGCTAAACAATAGCGACTTACCCTGTATTCCACTTTATTAAATCTAATCGTTCGATATATATATCAGATGACCATCTCATCTCGCTTGGTCGAGCCTGAGAGGTTGTGTAACGCTTACTTCCTTTCAGCTCTCTCGGCAGCCGTCGGCACAGGTTACCCCTGACCTCTGACCCCAGCCTCTTGACCACCGACCGACGCAGACGGCGGTACAGACCCGATCAGAGTTGGCATGCCAAACTTTTACAACTCTCCCCCCCCCCTCGCCCTGCGGCTGGCACGCTCCTTTGCGCGGCACATCATAAAACCAAAAATCCGCCGCCGCCACTCCCCGGGACGATTTCGAATTCCTCGATAATTACATGAGGTGTATGGCACGCGGCGAGAGAGACGGTGACATTCCTGGTCTGGCGTCATCCAAACCACCTTCGTATCCCGCCGAGGCTACTACGGAGCCTTCTGAGGCCACGGAGCCTTCTGAGACCACGGAGCCTTCTGAGGCCACGGAGCCTTCTGAGGCCACGGAGCCTTCTGATGCCACCGAGCCTTCTGAGGCCACGGAGCCTTATGAGGCCACCGAGCCTTCTGAGGCCACCGAGTCTTCTGAGGCCACCGAGCCTCCTGATGCCACGGAGTCTGCTGAGGCCACCGAGCCTTCTGAGGCCGCTGAGCCTTCTGATGCCACGGAGTCTGCTGAGGCCACCGAGCCTTCTGAGGCCACCGAGCCTTCTGAGGTCACCGAGCCTTCTGAGGCCACGGAGCCTTCTGAGGCCACGGAGCCTTCTGAGGCCACGGAGTCTTCTGAGGACACCGAGCCTTCTGATACCACGGAGCCTTCTGAGGCCACGGAGCCTTCTGAGACCACGGAGCCTTCTGAGGCCACCGAGCCTTCTGATGCCACGGAGTCTTCTGAGGCCACGGAGCCTTCTGAGGTCACCAAGCCTTCTGAGGCCACGGAGTCTTCTGAGGCCACGGAGCCTTCTGAGGCCACGGAAACTTCTGAGGCCACCGAGCCTTCTGATGCCACGGAGTCTTCTGAGGCCACCGAGCCTTCTGATGCCACGGAACCTTCTGAGGCCACGGAGTCTTCTGAGGCCACCGAGCCTTCTGAGGCCACGGAGTCTTCTGAGGCCACCGAGCCTTCCGAGGCCACGGAGTCTTCTGAGGCCACCGAGCCTTCTGAGGTCACGGAGTCTTCTGAGGCCACCGAGCCTTCTGATGCCACGGAGTCTTATGAGGCCACCGAGCCTTCTGATGCCACGGAGCCTTTTGAGGCCACGGAGACTTCTGAGGCCACGGAGCCTTCTGAGGCCACGGAGTCTTCTGAGGCCACAGAGCCTTCTGATGCCACGGAGTCTTCTGAGGCCACGGAGCCTTCTGAGGCCACGGAGCCTTCTGAGGCCACGGAGACTTCTGAGGCCACGGAGTCTTCTGAGGCCACCGAGCCTTCTGAGGCCACGGAGTCTTCTGAGGCCACGGAGCCTTCTGAGGCCACGGAGCCTTCTGAGGCCACGGAGCCTTCTGAGGCCACGGAGCCTTCTGATGCCACGGAGCTTTCTGAGGCCACGGAGCCTTCTGAGGCCACGGAGCCTTCTGATGCCACCGAGCCTTCTGAGGCCACCGAGCCTTCTGATGCCACCGAGCCTTTTGAGGCCACGGAGCCTTCTGAGGCCACGGAGCCTTCTGAGGCCACCGAGCCTTCTGAGGCCACGGAGTCTTCTGATGCCACCGAGCCTTCTGATGTCACCGAGCCTTCTGATGCCACGGAGCCTTCTGAGGCCACCGAGCCTTCCGAGGCCACGGAGTCTTCTGAGGCCACCGAGCCTTCTGAGGTCACGGAGTCTTCTGAGGCCACCGAGCTTTCTGATGCCACGGAGTCTTATGAGGCAACCGAGCCTTCTGATGCCACGGAGTCTTCTGAGGTCACTGAGCCTTCTGAGGCCACCGAGCCTCCTGGCGCCACGGAGGCTGTGGGGGTCATAGCTCGAGGGGCTGCGGAGGCTCGTTTATGTGGATAGCTCGAGGGGCTGCGGAGACTCGTCTATGTGGATAGCTCGAGGGGCTGCGGAGGCTCGTCTATGTGGATAGCTCGAGGGGCTACGGAGGCTCGTCTATGTGGATGGCTCGAGGGGCTGCGGAGGCTCGTCTATATGGATAGCTCGAGGGGCTGCGGAGGCTCGTCTATGTGGCGTGTGTCCGTCCGTAGTCAGTGGCGCCTGCCGCCGCCGCCGCCGCCGCCGCCTCGGACGGTGGTCACACAGGCAGTGGCTTTATGGCCCGTCGTAAAACGGTATGTGCTGAGACGGGTGCGGAGTGTTGACAAAGGGAGACCATAGGCCGGCTGCAGTGGCCGGTGCGGAGGCAGGAGGCAGGAGGCAGGAGGCAGGAGGCAGGAGGCAGGAGGCAGGAAGCAAGGTTAAAGGAAACATATTATACATTTTGTCTGTGAATATAACGATAACCGGAAAAATATTCATTATATTTTGCCGAGGAGTTGTGCAAAGCTTAGCTTACATTTAGTATGGAGAATAACAGAAAGATACATCATGATCGTCAGCTCCCACAGCGTTTGCAGCGAATGATTTGTGCGATGCATTATTTACAGCAATATTGCCAACGGTGTCGATATTTCATAAATAATTGTATTTCGTGTTGATGATGAGTTGGGATTCGCGGCGCTCCGATTTCTTCCGCTGGTGCCCATCAATTGCATGTCATGTACACAAACATTATCCAGTGAAATTAATTCCAACTTTACTACGTTAGCCCGCATGACGCGGCTAACACCTATCAGAATAACAATAGCATTAATCCATGCTCTTTCTCATCACGTTACTTAGCTTTATCTACAACCCACAGGACTACTTAACTAGCATTGCTGGCTTCTCACATACACACATATCATCGGATTTGTCTTTTGTTTGAGGCTAAACTCACTGAACAGCAGGACGCCACTAAAAGTAGCATCGGTTCTGTTTGCTGAGACCGCCATTACTGTAAGCTAACAATCAGCTGACTGCACGTAAATAGTCAGCATCGTTGTCCATGTGCAGATCAGGTGTGCATCCGTGCATGCAGAATTACCGTGTGGTGTGTAACACTTGTGGCTCGCCAGTCAGACTGGTTTGGTTGCTGTGCTGACAGAAGGCAGGAGCCATTTTCTCCTGCCACATGGCGCGTCAGAATGCTAATAAGGACCCTGCTGCAGCAGGAACAGCGCTGCGTGTACGGGCAGAGCGCAAAGGGAAGGGCACCCTGGAAACATTTGCAGAAGACTGCAATGGGCAGCTGAATGTTATGGAAAATAAGCCGAATGGTTTCCGGAAAATGCGAAACCTTACACAGACACGTGTGTGAACAGCACGGCCCATTCGGATATAGGTAATAGCATAGCACCTTAACCCTATTTCCTGCGGGCGGCCAGAATTACGTTAACCTGCGGGGGGCGGGGGGCAGATTCTGCCCCCCCCCCCCAGAGATCTCGAGAACCGCTCGGTCTATTTCGATGGGGAAAACGCCATTCGATGCTTCATGACAAGATATCTCTTTTTGGACCCCGAAATGTTTTGTTTTGCTTAAAAATGGGGCCAGGGGGCAAAACATCCTAAAATTGTGGGTGTTTTTTGAAAGGTTATTGCGGCCATGTGGCTAGACCGATTTGCATGCCCCAAACATGTTTGAGCTTCAAATGCACTGGTCTTCAATATATCAAAAGACAAAAAACAAAATAAAAATAATAGGCGTATTCAGGGAATGTAAAATGGGGGGGGGGATTTTCTGATAAAAAATATGTGCTGTTCGTGATGGTTTGGGACGACATGAACGTCACATGTGGGCATTATATGTTGTAATTTGTTAAATTTGATATATTGCGCATAGGCGGATACAGGAAAAAACATAGGGGCACCATGCGCTTAACGCTTTATCATCTTACTAATTTGAAGTTGGACCTTTGAGGGTGGGTATTGCAGCCCATGTTTTATTCTGAGTGCGCCTCTGCCCCAAAAATATGTACAATCCCAGTATCTATGATGCATATTACATTGAAATTGTTTCTGACGCATTTATTGCACTGCAAACCACGAATGAAGTATGCGCCGCAAAACCGCATTCGTAACACCCTCCCCAAAACAGGAACCACCTCTGCAAGACCGATTTTTCAAAAAAATTAACACAACACGCGCCATTCAATTTTGGGAAAAGTCACAAAGTTTCAGGACGTTAGCCTTAACGGTTGAGAAGCGGCAAGTGAAAAACCACCGGGAGGGGCAGAATCTGCCCCCCGCAGGGAATATGGTTAACCAGCTCTTACCTTTGAAGCGAAGAAAGACTTGTAGGATTTGTAAAGGCTCACTGGATCCTGACACCTTGATCCATGCGGAAGCTATGAAGCATGCAGAAGCTTGATCCATGCGGAAGTGGTATAACAACTCGCTTCTACTCGTAGTTTTTAAAACAAATAAATGTAGTTTACATTGTCTTATAGACGTTTTCAAGAATCTAAGGCCTTCACTTAGCCGAGCTTGTTGCATGGACAGGACACAGACCCTTGTCAATATTGCACAATTCATGTTCATCGGTAGAACTAAGGTACGTAAACCCCGTCGTGAAAATCCTAAAATCCTTCCAAGTGGTAAAATGAGAAGATGCGTGGAAATCGTCTATGAGTTGTGAAACTGGCGTATCATGGTCCATAATGGAGCATGCCCTGCAACGGTGGCGAAGACACGGGCGCGGCCGTGTGAGCGGAACCTCAGCTGATAATGGGGGGGGGGCGGTGCAACAAAGGAGTGGCGGCGCGGCGCGGGCGGGGACGGCGCCGGGCCGGGTCAGGCCGGGGCGGCGCGGGCGGCGCGGGCGGCGCCGGTCAGGGGAGGTGCAGGCCGGGCCGGGTCAGGCCGGCGCGGGCCAGGCCAGAACAAACAGGAGCCGACTATACCAACAGCGGTACCCGGTCGGCCCGGACCGGCTCCCTTTACGAGCGGCGGCAATGGCCGAGCAAACATAGCCCAGGAAGGAGGGGCGGCGGCGGACGGCCAGTGGTGGCCAGAAGGTGGCCGGGTGGTGGCCGGGCTGGACCGGCGCATACTTGGACCAGCTGGGCTCCGGGGTTGGAAATGTATCCGACTAATTATTGTGACAATTCAATCCAGCGTGTGGTAACTTCCCCAGTTGGGCCAAGCTAAACTGAATAAATGCCCCTTTAAGACAAAACACAAATAGAGTAATATGGTGGTTTTCGGGCAGCCTGCTAGCTCGCAATGATAGCAGTCATGTTTTGATCTTGAGCTTTAGAGGCTTCCTCATGTCGATATCTTACTGCAGCGCATGCCGGTCCCAGCGATCTCCAAGCCTATGCAGCAGGCATTCATTTGGTTGCAACGGGGAAACCTCTCGACCAGAACGCTCAACGGTAAATACCCCGTTATTTCCCTCCACTCCTACCGTCTTCACAGAGCCTGAATCAAACAGCCTCAGCAATACATCTTCCCAAGTGAGGTCAACGGCAATCGGTAAACATGCAATGACGTCATCAGTCCCAAAGGTGCTCGGTTACTCCTGACTCGCGGATTTATATGGACATTGGACATGCTTACATTCCCCCGTTCAGAGTGTGAACTAACGATTCTGGCAAAAGTGAAGGGAATGCTCAGTTGTTAGCGACGGTGAATGGGTTTGAAGTTTTTGGACGCACCGACTGCTGAGGTCATTTGTCGCCCAGCTCAGTTTTAAGTGTCCGGTTGACAAAGTATGCAAATTCATAAATTAATTTATCAGCATGAATACATATCCTTACAGCTGTCTGTATCCTGTTCTAATCCAAATTAATAATTGTATATAAAGGCTGATCTTATCCATTATGATCCTTAAGCGCGCCAGCCCGGCTTATTTCCGCCCTGACAAGTCGTTCATGTTCGAGTCGACAATGGTTCACCAAATAGGTCTCAAATTGGACAAGGGACAGGACACGACATGAAGTGACAAAGCAGCCTACCACTCCCCAACTCTCTCCTACCAGACTGACCCTCCCCCCACACTCCCCTCCCCACCGAGCGGCGTCCATCTGGGTCCATTACCCCCAGTAAGAGGTCATCTAACACTTTGTTGTGCCGCACCAATGATTCAAACACCACGGTCGGATCTATGGACCCGTTTAACGGCTGTCCGCAGACAATTAAGACGTGAGTTGGGGCGTGTGACAGGGCTTAAGCACTTACCACTGGGCACATAGAGCACATAGAACACACAGAGCACAGAGAACACTTAGAGCGCGCACGGGGTCGACACCTGCTCGGGCCGGACGCCGCGGCGTGGCAGATGTCGGGTGGTGAGCGTTGTTTGATTTGGGTGAGAGAGGTGGTGGAAGTACTTCGAAAACAATGGACCGAGAGTGATTCTCTCACTTCATAAAAACTCGCATCTCGCCAGAGTCGTGCTGTGCGGACCAGGGTTTTCAATCTCTAATGGGGTTCGGGACAGGTAGTGTTTTTTTTCGCATCACAAATTCAGAGTATTTTTATCGATTTTTCAATATACTTCTCACACACATCTTAGACCGCCTTCTGTACTACAACTACCTCTTAACTTCTCGTATTTCTTTTTAACATTCTTGATTTTGTTTGCGACGTCACGGCCATAGTTATTACGAGCAAGCGCGAACCGCTCGGTCGTCTTTCCGTGGTGTATGGGACAAATCGGATTATGAGCGGCCCGGCCCGGCCCGACCCGTGGCGACGCTTTTGAGAAGCTCATATCTCTGCAACCACACGTCCGATTGACAAGCGGACTTCTTTGCTGAGCAGCCCCATCCAATCTACCCTGTTTGAGATCGGTGCTGACTCATGTGAGTTACTACCACTGCGCGTGGCGCGTGGCGCGTGAGGGGTGTTGAAAAGTATTTTCCCGCAAAAACTCTGCAACGGCTGAGCGGAATGTGTGCAAATTTGGTTTGTGGTTAGGAACCTCTCAGCCGCCACTTTCCCACAAGTCAGGGGTGGGGTGCCTCGGCACGTGTGCACGTGCATTCCCCTATTCTATATCTCAGCAACGACTGAGCCGATTGTGTTTAACCCGCGCCGTGCCGGGGGTTATTAGACCCCCCCCCCTCCGGTTTTTCGAGGATAGCGAAAAAACGGCGGCGCGCAGCGTCGCCGTTTTTGGCACAGCCGTTTCGGCATCAATTGCTCACATTATGTAAACAAATAATACCTCGGGTCATCTCAGGCAGGTCACCAGACCAGGTCACGGGCCACCACCTCCAAAAACACTTGTGGTCGTACCACAGGCACAGTTTTTAGATGATCGGTTTTGTACTTACAGGATTTCATAGGGTCATATACATTTACGATTTGGGTATCTTGGATTTTTATATCAACGACCTAAGGTCGGGTCAATTTTGTGACCTCCCATTATAAGTCAATGGGGAAATATTAAAATGCTTCCTATTCAACGGATACGCAAGATAACAGTCTAATTCCTTCTGGATCATGTTATTATAGGCCCTTCTTGATTACCTAGGTGCCGTTTTTGTTCATTGACCCCTACAGGCTCAGCCGTGATCATCCGAGATCACCAACAGTTGTATGTCAATAACTCTCGACATAATGATGATAGAGAAGTGAAACTGACACCAATGTGTTTTTCTCGTCGAGGCACGTCTTCCCATATGCAACATGACCTACTTGGGTCACCATTTGACCTTGACCTGAGGCAAAATTTAAAGTTGACCTAACCTAGTCAATACTAATATGATTCGAAGCGCCTTGACGAGACAAACACAATGACATCACCATTATTGACTGGTCTTTATTGGGTAAAAATATATTCGTGAAAAACTGTTTTGTAAAAAATAGCCTTTGACATTTGGTGAGCTCTGGAGCATAACCCATTGACCGGAGATCAAATCTGAGGACACTTTTTAATTGCACTTTTCAAGAGCGTTCCATTGTTTGTTTTTTCTCGTTTATTCCTAGCTATCATAGTTCCTGTGATATCTGGGGGTTTCTGGAGCGATGTCCTAAAACTGGAAAATTTGACCTTTGATGACCTCTGATGAGCTCAATATTGACTTGAGGAAAAAAGTATCTGAAGTACTTTCGAATGTGCTGGTCGAGAGCTTTGGAACGCCTTTTCCGTGTCTTCTAGCCCATTTAGTTTGCGAGTTAAAGGGGTGTCTAAGCACCCCCCCCCCCCCCCCGGCACGGCGAAGGTGGCGCTGAGCACCGGCACGGCGCGGGTTAAATTTGGTGTGTGGTTAGGGACCTCTCAGCCGCCACCTCCCACAAGTCAGGGGTGGGGTGACTGCACGTGCGCAAGTGCACACCCCTATTCTATATCTGAGAAACGGCTCAGCCGATTGTGCTCAAATTTGGTGTGTGGTTAGGGACCTCTCAGCCCCCACTTTCCCACAAGTTAAGGGTGGGGTGCCTCTTCACGTGCGCACGTGCGCACCCTTTGTTGTATCTCAGTAAATACTTGCCCGATCGAGTTGAAATTTCCCATATATTTCCTTCGCGCTCGCTCGTTCATCACCAACTACGGCGCCTTACTGGTTTGTAACGGCATTTTTGATTTTAACTATGGTCGTGACGACTGACGTCACAACTACAAGGACATGCGCTTAATTGTTTCAGTTTTTCATCATTTTTGAGTTCATTTCGTTTTCTTTATAATAAAAAACATAGTTACATTATTCAAAATTATCCTTGTTTTATGAACCCCAAAAAATGGTACCTTACGAAATTGTCCCCAACCCCATTATCATGTATCAAATTGTTTAAGCTGTTCATATGTTGTGTGTTTTGTGTGATATATTTTGAACGATTGAAATATTTAGGCAGGAAAAATACCAACTCAGTCAACTTGTAATTTTCCGTTTTTTACATCCCAATTTTGTAATAACCAAAGAAGTCAAAAGAGTATGTTAATAAAGCGCAGATTATTTGATTGTACGAGATGAATAAGATAACAAAATGAAAAAGACGACAGTTTAGAAGAAAGAAAAAAATATCCAAGTGAAAATATGCGCATCTCTCCAGAGGAATCAGAACTTCGCCAATCACAATGCGGAGATATCAAATACCACCGTGTGACGAAATATTCTCTCATAGACGATCAAGCACCACCAAGTGCCCCCTAAATGTGTGGGCGTCCAACAATCCAAGTTCATCAGATCAGTCGCCATATACCATTGTTTTGCGCCACTTCAATTAGTCCGAAATTGTATTTGTTACGTAACGTTTGCCAACGTTTACATTCCATCCGAAACCACGCGCACAATACAATGGCCTCCATTGTTCTGCGGACCACGAATGTCGTATAGGTCAATCCCGGAGGTCTGAAATGGTTTTACAGCGTCCTATTGTCCCGCAGGTATTGCCGCAGATCTAGAGTGGAATACACATAATACACCACGCAGAATGCACCACCCACATGGAATACCCTACGGCAATCCCACCCTGAGGCAACAGCAGATTGGTTTCAGTGGCCGGTGCAGTGGGATAACCCGACAAAGATAATCACCGCACATCTGAGAGGGATAAACTTTCAGAGCGAATCATCCAACATCGGTAGCCTTATGGTGGCCAGAGCCCAGAGGCACATGGAAAGACTGGTTTCCTAATATTGAACCATCGATATATCGTATCCATGAACGCACACTACACAAGGCAGCACACAAAATGTGTGTATATGGAAAGCTTCCGGTGACATAGGGCCGAGAGCCGAACCACGTCCGCCGAAAACGCCGTGTGGCAGATCCAGGTAAACACGTCGACTACCGTCCCGAACCGCTGCATGCGTGTGCACAGATGTTTGCTGGGAGTTGCTTAAGTTTACCACCTACCGTGTTTCATTAAGCTTACCACCTACTGTCACCGTGTTTACCCACTGAACAGTCAACACGGCCGGGTTTTCGTAGTGTGTGGTGTATTAACCCGCGAGTTACTGGGGGGGTATTTTTTGCCCCCCCCCCCCTCCCGTTATTTTGCAATAACTCCTAAACGAACACCGGTATTGTCACCAAACTTGCAGTACCTTCTCTTACATCAATTCTACACATGTTGGTAAACGGAAAAATATGAGGCTATGATAGATCAACCGGGAATGACGTCAGTGACGTCATGTTCTTCGGGTTTTGTTGCAAAATAATGGTTTGCGGAAAACGCTGTCAAAGGTACGATATTTGAGATAAACTAAATTGTTTTACATCAAATTACTGACAATAGACCGCGCTATCAAACTGCAATCTCGGATTTTTGATTTATTTTTATTCAAAATTTTGAGAAATCCAAATACATTTGTTTGTTTTTTACAAAATTTTCAAGAAAAAATCATAATTATCCGAAAACCGGAATATATGTGATCGAGACGTATGCGGTGAATATGTGTACCAAATTTAAAGTCGATATCTTTAAAAATTACCGAGTTATGACCTTTAAATGACAAATCGACCACTTCTCACAGCATTACTATGCATAAAAAACGCATTTCCATTTTTGCTTTTTACTTCTATTTATATGGAACAAACAATGTTCTAAGGTCATTTTTCGCGTTCTAGACGAAAACAAACCCATACACATGTGTTTCAACGCCTAATGACCGTAATCTGCAGTTTGACCTCGTGACCTCGGATGACCTTGACCTGACCCAAGGTCATAAACAGCTTAGAAAGGTACTTAGAAGTGTCAGACACACGAATCATACCGATGTATCGACAGTTTATGCGTTTAATATCGCAATTTTGCGCGACAATGCCATCCATCGAGACCTTTTGACACTGTCAAACAATTTGTACTTGACCTGACCTGTGACGTCATCGGTGACCCGGAGGTCAACAATATTATGTTTCCCTCTATAAATTTCCCAGGGCTATCGAATGCCGTTTTAATTTTTACATTCAGTCTAGTAGTTCCGGAGATCAGAGGGGGGCAAAAAATAACCCCCCCTAGTAAGTCGCGTTATGAAATATACCCCAGTAACTCGCGGGTTAAGAGGGGATTTTTTTTTAGACGCGCCAACGCACGTCGGAGTCAGTTGATTGTGTACCGCCGTGCCGTAACTTAGCAAACGCTGCTGAAGATAACTACGCATCTCAAACTAATGATATGAAGGACGCAAAAACATGACAGGATCTCAGTCATCTTCAATTTGGATCAGGATTAGAATATCAGCGTAAAACATCATGCATACACTGTCAAAAATAGTGTGCTTTGATTTAGTGGCAGCGTTCCTCAAGCCAAGATTTACACTGAAAAAAACACGGCGACATCGCGGCTGCCCCATGACTAGCCTCATCCGCGTCTCTGTTAGGTCGGTGAGTCAGGTGAGACAGCGACAATTATGGCGCTGTTTGTGCCAGTAACGACGCGATTCAAGTACGTTTACAAGTGTTGACCATGACCTTAGTTGACTGCTTCTAGGTGACGCGGTATCGTGTGGCTGGATATTGATATTGAGCCACAAAACCTTGACATTGACATGGGGAAAACTGTTAATTAAGAAGGCTGTCGTTAAGTGTCAGTGTAAGCCTAATAGTAAATTGTAGTGGGTGGATCATAGTGGCCAAATTCAGTGAGTTGGGGGAGGGGAGGGGACGACAAAATTATGGCATGTTGCCAGATGTGATATCATGGAATGGGAGGTGTCCAGCTCAAAACATGGAAATTCTTACCTTATTTTCATGTTTTTAGACCCAGAGACCTCCTTCGTCCTATCATTTTTGATAAAACAAACAACTTTGTCATCTCTCCATTCCCCTAAATATCTGAATTCGGCCACATTTGCCAGCATTGTTTTACTTGTCAGGTGCTCCTGTTTCATGTAAATGTACTTTCAAAGAAAGATAATAGCAGACTTAGTAGGTACAGGGACCTGCAGTTGAGTTGCTATGGTACACACTATAGTCCGGATTATCTTCTCCTCTAGCGTACATTTGACTGCAAATTAGGAAACAACAATAAATGCATTCAAACCACATTACTATGAGCTTGAAAATTACATATTGATGCATTGGCTCGCCCCTGTACTTATCTATTGGCAGATTTTAAGCAAAAATACATTTTCCTCCGCAAAGAGCTAAAATGTATTTTTGTTTAAAATCAGCCTATAGATATGGTGAGCCAATGCATCAATATATCATTTTGAAGCTCTCAGTAATGCAGTTTAAATGCATTTATTGTTGTTTCTTAATTCGCAGACAATCATATGCTAGATGAGAAGATAAGCCAGATCTTAGTGTGTACCATAGCAACTGCGGGTCCCTGTACATCTCATTGGTCCAGACGTGTCAAGATCCTAGGCATCCAGGTCCTATGGATTCAAGATCCTAGAAGGTAGTGCTAGCATTGCTCTCATTTGTCCAGAACCAAAAATAATATTGGTGTTTTCTATATTATTTGTGGAATATTTAATGATGCCTTGATTCCATTACATCCAATAGGCAAAACATCAATTGTCCAAAACTAATTTGCAGCACCTAGGAAAGCAGCAAGTGACTTGGGCGTATCCAGAACGGCGCGTTGGTTAGGGGGGGGGCAGGTGGTTTGGGGGCAAATTCCAAAAATGATCACACAATTTTGAAAACTCATCGGATTTCGCTTGCCTATGCAATGATAGCTGATTTAAAACAAATATCCCTTAGTAAAAGTTGCTTAGATTGTCTTCTATATCAGAAAATGTGTCAATTTTGTGCCGATTTGCTTGCAGTTTGGGGTGCCATGGCCGCCATGCCCCTCCCCCCTGGATCCGCTAGTGGCAAGTGATGTCATCATTGAATGTGGAAACATCTTGTTATTCTTGCATCCTTGTAACAATAGGTACAACAAATATCAGTAGACGATGCAATTTCACATGGTTCTGGAGTACAATTATTCAGACACCACCATCTTCATGTGTAGCCATTGTCGGATCCAGAACGGTGGTTTGAGGAGGGGGAACCACGAGTGGTTTGGGGGGTCAAATTCCAAAAATTGTTACAAAATTCATAAAACTCATCG
Organism: Chirona hameri; assembly: GCA_036785665.1. Classification (NCBI taxonomy): domain Eukaryota; kingdom Metazoa; phylum Arthropoda; class Thecostraca; order Balanomorpha; family Balanidae; genus Chirona; species Chirona hameri. Next base: position 23,899 of record JAXIVJ010013062.1, read on the forward strand.
GATATCGCTTGCTTGTGCAATATGCATTGATGGCTGATTTAAAGAAACTTTCCTTAGTAAAAGTTGCTTAGATTGTGTTCTATATCAGGAAATATCTCCATTTTGTGCCAATTTCAGTCATTTTTTTTGGGGGGGGGGGGCATGGCCGCTACCCCCTGGATCTGCTAGTGTGTGTAGCACTCATTGTAACGATCACGAAATGTGTTATGTGTTGACAAAATGTGCTGTGTGTTGACACAATGTGCTGCGTGTTGACAAAATGTGTTGTATGTTTACAAAATGTGCCAGAGTGCCGATTTTATCAATGTTGTTAGTCACCGAGGCGTAAGAAAAACCTTATTTTGAGAGTAATTGGCCATGAGAGCGTGAAAAATGGAAGTGAGTTGACCTGGCTCTTTCACGGTATCAGCGTCGAGGTTTTTCACCTCTGGGTGCATTGTTGTCGTATATTGTGGCTGAGTGTGTTCTGAAAGAATACCGCTGGACAGGCCTTGGGTGTTAGGCTATGAACGACTACCACCACCATCACTGGTGGATCCATTGACCTCGGGAACATGTCCCAAAAATAACTTAACCTGGACAAAGGTTGACAAGTTTGACGATTTTTAGACAATGTTAAACAATGTTTAATAAAGACAGCACGTTTGGTGATGATGGCTCTGATTTGGGATTAAGGGCGCCACAACTACTGGGATATATGGCGTTGGAATCACTTCTTAAGGCACAAGCAAACTGCTGCTAACAATTTTGTATTGGACTTTGTTACACTATTTGAGATTTACCCTCTTCAAACCAACTTTTATTTCTGGTTCCGATAAGGCTTCGGGAAACGTTCTGGATCCCCTGCAGTGGCCACCACACGGCAGGCGGCAACTGTGTGCACTTTGAACGTAGTGCTTTGAACGTAGTGCACTTAGTGCGAGGAAGGTCGTAACACTCACCGTCGTGCCCCGGTGTCCGACCGGTTTGCGATCCCCGGCTGCGACCTGGCTGCGACCTCCTCTGGGAGGAGGGAGAGGGAGCGAAGCGCGGGTAGGGCTGGTAGCGACCTGTGAAGGCAGACGGGACCAGGTCAGCTGCTGCTAGTTGCTACAAAACCAAAGTTTTGCGAATAGTTTTGCAGCCTAAATCGGCCACCAGAACTGAAAAAAACTGAATTGCTCTTCAGTGAAATGCTGCTTAAATAAAATGTTTCAAGTGTTTAAGGAGCTGCTGAACTGATTCGCAACTCATCCTTACTTTGAGCAGCGTGTGCCGTCTGCTCAGCATGCTGATGCTGCTGATGTTGCTGCTGCTGCTGCTGCTGCTGCTGCTGTTGCTGTTGTTGCTGCTGCTGCTGCTGTTGTTGTTGTTGTTGTTGCTGCTGCTGCTGACTGCTGTTCATCAGCTGTCCGGCCTGCACCAGGCTCAATTCGAACGCAGCCAGCGCTGAGGCTGAGCGGTTAAAGGCACGAGCGAACGGGTTGTTCTCCACCTTCAGCGCCGTCACCTGCACAGATGCAACGAAAATACGCAAAACAAAATAAGAAAATGAAGCAAATAAATGCAAAAATGGCAACTGAAAGAAAGAAACACAAGAAAATGCTACAAAGTGAAAGTGATATGAATATAAATGAAACGAAAATGAAATGAATGAAAACGTATTGTTCAGAATAAAAGTAAAGTTTGAAATAAAAAGCTCAAGCATAAGTTCAAAATATATTAAATAAAAGTATTTTGAAACTGAACGTGCCCTGCGTGACTGACCTTGTCGTTCTGATAGGCGGTGACGGCGACGAAGCCGGTGACCCTGAGCCTGTGGGACATCACGCTTACCGCCTCCAGGCCCTGGCCGGGAATCACGTTCACGCGCACGATGTGAAGCCGAGGCTCGTACATGTGCATCGAGTTCAACGGCATCTGCGGCAAACGGGTGACGAAGTTGACGAAGGCGTTGGTGGATGGGTACCTGAGGTCAACGCTAGCTGCTTCCTCTTGGCAATGGCAGGTTACCTGATGTCAAGGCAGAGGCATTTGTGGCAGACGTGATGCAAATGTGTAAGCTCTGGGGTAACTGATGCTGGGACATACAATCTTCTGTCTTCTGCGAAAACTGATGTGAGTGATGACTCATAAAATATTGTATATATGTTACAGGCAATATGAAAACTCAGGCAGTTTCGAAACTGCCTGGCCGGCCCAGGCAGTTTCGAAACTGCCTATAAAAACAGTCAGTTTGCAAACTGCCTGAAAATTTCAGTCAGTTTGCAAAATTCCTGAAATTCCAGGCAGTATCGAAACTGCCTAGGCAGTTTTGATACTGCCGGGCAGTTTCGAAACTGCCTGCATTTTCAGGCATTTTGCAAACTGCCTGGGTTTTCAGTCAGTTTCGAAACTGCCTGAGTTTTCATATTGCCTGTAACATATACACTTTCTTCAATTGCCTTTTGAAGAAAACAAATGGAAATGCCTAAACACAATGGAACAAGCAAGACTATATTACAAAGCTATTATTACAAAGCTATATACTATATTATACCACATTGATTCAGCGTAAAATCTCACTTTGGCAGAGATAAGGCACGCTCAAAAACAAAATAGGCGATTCTAGCGATATTCTCACAACGGATGAATACTGCATGCCCTCACCTTCACGGAACCATTCAACTACTTCAAAGGGTGCCGCCGCAGCGTATCCGGTATCAGTATCGGTGTGTGACGCGTTACCGGCTCTCTCCCTCCCTCTCTGCGTGAACGCGCGCGGGGCAGGACAGCCGAGGTGCCTCTCATGTGCCACAGAGGCGTCAGCCAGGACATGTGACAGGGCACATGTGACAGGACACATGTGACAGTACACATGTGACAGGACACATGTGACAGGATACATGTGACAGTACACATGTGACAGTACACATGTGACAGGACACATGTGACAGGACACATGTGACAGGACACATGTGACAGGACACATGTGACTGGACACATGTGGCAGGACACATGTGACATGACACATGTGACAGGACACATGTAACAGTACACATGTGACAGGACACATGTGACAGGATACATGTGACAGTACACATGTGACAGTACACATGTGACAGGACACATGTGACAGGACACATGTGACTAGACACATGTGACAGGACACATGTGACAGGACACATGTGACTGGACACATGTGACAGGACAGCCTCATGTGACAGGACAGCCTCATGTGACACGGAGTCGTCTGACAGGACATGTGACAGGATACATGTGACAGGACACTTGTGACAGGACACATGTGACAGGACACATGTGACAGGACACATGTGACAGGACACTTGTGACAGGACACATGTGACAGGACAGCCTCATGTGACACGGAGTCGTCCGACAGGACATGTGACAGGATACATGTGACAGGACACATGTGACAGGACACTTGTGACAGGACACATGTGACAGGACAGCCTCATGTGACACGGAGTCGTCCGACAGGACATGTGACAGGATACATGTGACAGGACACATGTGACAGGACACTTGTGACAGGACACATGTGACAGGACACATGTGACAGTACACATGTGACAGGACACATGTGACAGGACACATGTGACTGGACACATGTGACATGACACATGTGACAGGATACATGTGACAGTACACATGTGACAGGACACATGTGACAGGACACATGTGACAGTACACATGTGACAGGACACATGTGACAGGACACATGTGACAGGACACATGTGACAGGATACATGTGACAGGACACATGTGACAGGACACATGTGACAGTACACATGTGACAGGACACATGTGACAGGACACATGTAACAGGACACATGTGACAGGACACATGTGACAGGACATATGTGACAGGACACATGTGACAGGACACATGTGACAGGACACGTGTGACAGGATACATGTGACAGGACAGCCTCATGTGACACGGAGTCGTCCGACAGGACATGTGACAGGACACATGTGACAGGACAGCCTCATGTGACAGGACACATGTGACAGGACAGCCTCATGTGACAGGACACATGTGACAGGACAGCCTCATGTGACAGGACAGCCGAGGGGCGTTTCATGTGACACAGAGTCGTCGCTACAAAATACCCCACATCTCCACTACCATTTACTCCCAACCAAAACAACCCAAACCCAAAGTGTCCACTCCCCGTCCTCCCCCGGTATTTATACTCCCCGTCCTCCCCCGTTTCCTGGGGCCTGGCGCCGCCCCTGCGCGGTCAGGACATCAGAGGCGCCGCGGCGGCGGCTTCTGTGTCTGGGTCACACATCATATACACCGCTTCTGCCCCCCTCCCCCCAGCGGTGTGATCTGTTCCCACATGGCCCGCCCCGGCCGGGGAGGGAGACACCTGGATCCCTGGAACGGCCGGGGATGATACGAAACAGGTGTCACTCGGCTGAGGGGGAGGGGAGGGATGGGGGATCAAATCACCCACGCCAGTGACTGAGTACATATTGGGTGGGTACCACGGGCTAAGTATGGATTCGAGATGGGATTTTTTTGGAAAACTTGGTACCGGTATCGGTATCGGCAAGGCCTTGCAGGTATCGGCATGGTATCGACACGGCTCAGCTTGGTGTCGTCAGCAGTATCTGCATTAACGATTTATACTAATGCAAAGTCAAACAGTAAGTATTAAACTGATTTTCAACTTCATTGTAGCATTTAGTAGGTAATTCCTAGCTCATACGCCGTTCTAACATTCACACGGTCATGCAGAACAGTACATCTCTATCAGTTCTTAACATCATGATGCAAAATGTTGACTCGTTCAAGCGCGTTGTATGCATGCCAAGTGGTTTTCTTGACGATTGCGAGTCTGGCTTAATATAGGTATCGGCGAGGTATTGCCCCAAGTCCGTTTGGTATCGGCAAAAGTATCGGCCGATACCAAAAATGTAATATCTAGTATGAATATACCCAGCCCATGAATTCTGCAGCTTCAGGTTGTTACGTCAATGCTTCGTCGGGCTTACAACAGATACAAAACCTGCCGCTCTAAAAAGCGACGGTTTATCTCAAAAGAAAGCTAGTAAAAACTGTAGCAGGTTTTTGTAAAACACATATCGAGCACAAAATCATGGCCTCAGAACTTATCGTAAACGTCAATATTACACATGTCCTGTTTGCTGAGGCAAATAACCCGTCATAACTTTTGACGATCCCGCAAAAACGTCACACAAAGTGCCTCTTGCCCCGTGCAAGTATTCAAAGTGCTTGCTGCTGGAATTGCTGGCTGATACCTCTGCTGCAACAAGACATCGTATTCCTGCCGCACTCCTGCGCAGGCATGACGGCGAGACATCGCCCATCAACCGTCTATGGACGCTCGGAATGGATCCAGCGTGGAGTAATGGCTTTATTGCAGGCTGCCGACCCGGGTAATGGCTGGTAATGGCTGGTAATGGCTGGTAAGGGTAATTGATGGCCGTCTGCAGCGCGGCGGAACACGGCAGCAGAGATGACGTCATCAAGTGATGACGTCATCAAGGGGTAGCGTCACCGTTTGATGGCACTGTCTGGCTGTGGCGGTATTGGTAGAGGGAAATCCATCCCGTCCGTCTCACACCCTAAAACGGACAGAGAATCCTGAGATGACTGAGCTAACCCAACAGCCGTTTGGCTAACGGTAAAACATTACAGGTCACAATCAAACAAGCCTAAACCCATAAACATGCTTGAATGCTCTCAATGCTTGAATGCTTGAATGCATCCCTGGCTCACTATCCATTCTCTTCTGAGTTGAATCACTGCGACTTGTGGATATTCTGCCGGCCATAGAAGACCGGCAAATAAATTAGCAGTCCAATGCCCGAACTGGGAGTTTGACGTGCGGGCTGAATCGTGGGAAATTATTGTGTTACTGATCAAGTTATAGACTACATAAATGGACCACATATACATGCTACATGAAAGGACAGTGGAAATTAACGATACTAAAAGACCGCGCAAATGGACCACAAGAATGGGCTAAAGAAACTGACCAAAGGGAACAACCACATAAATGGAAACAGGGGACACAAGGCCTGGATCGACCGCAGAACAACAGAAGGAGATACTGGAGCGGGCTATTCTCCACATCCCCGAACAGCCTACCTCCAATCTCCAATCTCATTCGCTCGCAAGTAGCTCGTGGCCTACCGCACCGCGCGACTGCGGGGCGGCCTTTAATTCGGCATTGTCTTTCCCGCCAGTTTAAATGGCGCGCCTTTACGACTCTCGCAGCCGCCGATCTCCGAACCCCAGCCCCATATCATCCACAGAGTTGTAAACCACATCAAAAGCCGCCGCCGAGATACCGATAAATCAGTCGTAGATTTTTTATGACACGGGAATCCGCGCGGCGGCGGATTAAAAACAATAAAAGCGCGCGCCCATTTGGCCAGCTGATGCACGGTGTCATACCCGACGCATTAGTGCGCCGTGTTTGTAATCGCGGCGCGGGCGGCACGATCAAAGCGTCGGCGCCGCCCTTGCCGGCCACAATGGACCATAAAGGCGGCGGGGTCGCACCCGCGAGACGCGCCTCCACCGCTCTCTCCGCGCTCCGCCCTCTACCCGGCGGGTGTCGTATCGGCTTCTGAGGCGCCGATGGCGGCGGCGGGGGCGGCGGAAGTCAGCAATGGGATCCGGTCGCGATAGAGCGCCCACACCTGGCAGAGCCCCCCCCCCCCCCCCCCCCCCCGTTGCCGCCGCCGCCGTCCCCGCCCCCCGCCCCGTCCGACCGGCCCGAGGACGATTAGATTGAGGAACCAGCGCGGCGGGTGGCGGTGGCGCCCGAGAAAATCAAACACCGTATGGTATTTACCGACCGTCCAGTGGTGCGGTTGGTCCACAAAGAAACTAGAAATGGAATTGGATACAGTAAATATACTTTTGATTGAAGTCTAACACACGCTGCTTTTTCGGTCAATATTTTCGGGCTTTTATTCATACTAAATGGCTGAATGGCTAAATGGCCGAGCTCCATATTTTGAACGATTTTTACATTCCTAAGAGGAATAGATATCGTGGAAAATGATTATTAGCTCATGCGTCATTTATTTTTCAAGCCCAAAATTTTGCGTAGTCGATACAGTCGAAAGAGCTGCCAATTCCTTGACCAAATAGCAAGCTCGTTCAATATAAGAGTTTCTCAAATGTCAAAATTCGACGGAAGCAATTAAGCAGAGCGATTTGATTCGGGTGGATAAACTAGAAAACGAAAAAGGAAATATCGGAATGATTGTAAATTTGCCCAGTGTGCAGTGTATGTACCGTGGTCACCAGGTTGAAGCCCACCTGCCATTTCACTGCATCGCCATGCGATTGAAAAGTCATGCAGGGGGCCAAAAGGGCTAGCCCCCCCCCCCTCCCCCAGGTCCTGAAACTATTATTTGCCCCCCCCCCCAAACCGTCGGTCGTACAGTTTTAAAAATTGCATTTGCAGCACTCAAAATCCAGCTATCCACAGTGAACAACTTTAAAATTTCGCGCCGCTTCACGGCATGACACAAAATACGCAATTGCTTATACAAATTTGGAAAATGGGAAAATTAATTTATTAAGTGTCTGGCAGTCTCTCCTTGGCGGTACCTAATTGCTAGCCCCAGGGCCCACTCCCTTCATAAAATATTAACTTTCAAGCGAGCTACATGTTTAGCCAGTCTGCCGAGTTCCGAAAAAAGGCGACCCGAACGCAAGGACGCGGACATCGGCACCCGGAAGCTACTCCAGCGGTGCCCAACTTACTGGACCGAAGAGCCAATAGTGGGACCAGGCCAGGACCATCTCCCCAAGCCATCTCGCCCCAGGCTCATCCAGATCTGCAGGGACCATTTATGTGCGGAAAAGTCGTTCTGCCTCTTGCTGCTTTCAAACCATTTGCACTATTACCCGTTGTTTGTTACAGATCGGGACATACCTATGTATACAGTTATTATTATCATATGCACTATTGAGCACTGACTGCCACCGATCATCGTGATTTACTATCCGAATAATATGTATATTAAAAACTACCTTAATTTCAATATTTTTAATAATTCCGAGATGTTCAACCAGGAATAAGGGTTACCTGAGCCTGGTTCCAATATTAAAATTTCGTTTTCCACGACCTATAATATATAAAAAATCACGCCGCTTCGCGGCGTCACATCGGTGGCCATCGTCATAACGAAGCCATCGCCATCGTCTTCGGTTCGTTGTAACGGTGAATTGAATGAATAGCATGTTAAGCTTCTTATTCTCTATAAGGCCCACCGCCTACGTTTCTGGGTTTTATCAGGCAAACCCGTACAAATTTCGCGACGCTTCGCGGCGCTAAATAACAAGTACCTTCTATAACATGAAATCCCGCATTAAAAATGCTGCAAAGGCACGCATACACGCATAATAAAATGGGGTAATTTTTTTTTTGTCATTTCGCACTCAAAAAATTATCGGCGACGCCCCTCGGTACAACTGACAATTGACATAGTTTTGCTCAGTGAAAGGCAATGTCGGAACAATAAAAACTGCAAGCTGACAGTCACTTTCCTTTTTCGATATCACAAAAGGTCGGAAAGCTAAACAAACACACACACAAATATCAAGATAAAGAAATAATTAGAAATCGTGTGGTTGCAAAATAAAGTGGCCCAAATCCGAAAGAAATTTGAAATGGGGAGTAGGTAAGGCCCGCAATAAACGGATTGCCCCCCCCCCCCACTCCCACAAAAAAACGGCCGGCTGGATCCGCCCTTGCAGTCATGCCGGAGAAATCAGAGAAACAGCTATCACAAGTTCGATGAAACAATAAACACAGCTGTTGACCAATGTCAGCAAATCGACACGGCTTCTTTTGACACGTGATAAGAGTTCGATAAGCGTGAAGTGTTGTTAGGCAGACACCAACAGAACTCAGAAGGCAATCGACATCGACTATAAAGTTTCGTTCATTCCTTCGTTGTTCAAACTTCAGCCTTTTACGCGTTGGTGTGAATGCGAGGATCGCGTGATTTTAAAGATCACAAACTGGAGGCAGTGAGAAACAATCACAGGTATCGGATTATATATTTTGTATATATATTTTAACATACATTATAATCCATTTATAACCCTGTTGGAAACCTGCTTCGTCCAAAGAGCAATGCTGGAAGCATTTCTTTTCGGACCTAGATATTTTGACAAAATCATCGAAAAAAGAAGTGCGAGCAAAAGGGTCACGTATGAAACATTTTGGTCACGTATGAAACACTTCGAGAAAACGTGATCCGTTCAGTAGGGAACCAACCACAATCCTACCCCTCTCGCCACCGCCACCGCACCCCTGCCCCCTCCCCCTCCCCTCCCCCCGCCCCCTGCTACCGCCGCCGGTGGCTGGACCGCCCTCGGTGCAGCTCCACCAGCTAATCCCACCAATCAGCGTCCAGCGTTCCAGCTGGCCGGCGGGAGGGCGGCGGGGGTACACAACCAACATGGCCGCCGGCTGCCCAGCCCATGTTTATACTGCGGTCTGCGGGAGGCTTGGACGGCGAGTTTGGATGGTATTCACTGCTGTGTCACGATCCAACCGCAGTCCAAATCAAGAGGTGACCGATGTGTGTATGTGCTGACGTTTTTTTAAAGAGTTTGAGACGAACACAGCGTCTATTTTTTTTAAAGATGTCAGACCCTTTCTTGGAATCGAGTTGCAATCTAGACACACATGTGCATTGCACAAATTTCATGCTACATATGTCAGTGTTTATTTTTTTTAGCTGGAGCAGCCAACTGTGTTATGGTTGAGCGTCGAATAATGACGAAGCTTATGATGCGAACAACGGCAAAATACGATGAATCATGCCAAACGAGAAAACAGATAAGCAAAGCAAACCATGCATGTATTGCGCCGTTGCTCTACTACCAAACGCGGTAAGACAAACATGATACTTTAGCTTTCGGAAGCTAAGCATGGCAATTTTTAGAAAGTTAACGTCTCCGTAAACTTCAACAATCTTTCGAAATAACGTTGATTTCATTGGCTTAATATTATATTCATATTCATGGGATTGAAGTCTCATATATTTATTTTCCAGGGACTCGCCACATGACACCTCACACCTAATGACACCTCACCAAACTTTCGTTTGCTCATGCCAGCAACGCCGCCTACAATGCCAGCCCCCACTGCAGCCGGCACCACCTGACACTCACCATGCTGGGGCCGACGGTCTTGTCGTTGGTGATCTTCACGTCATCAAAACAGATGGCCTCGGACATCCAGAAGGCGCCCATCTGGTAGGACTTGGGGTGGACGTAGACTGCAGTCAGGGGCGGGTCGGCACGAGCCGTGGCCGTGTGCTTCCAGTCTCCGTGAATGTACCGGAACCTGTACCGAACAGGTCGTGTTAGATAGTCACCGTGAATGTACCGGAACCTGTACCGAACAGGTCGTGTTAGATAGTCGCCGTGAATGTACCGGAACCTACACAGAACAGGCCGTGTTAGTCGCCGTGAATGTACCGGAACCTACACAGAACAGGCCGTGTTAGTCGCCGTGAATGTACCGGAACCTACACAGAACAGGCCGTGTTAGTCGCCGTGAATGTACCGGAACCTGCACAGAACAGGCCGTGTTAGTCGCCGTGAATGTACCGGAACCTGCACAGAAGAGGCCGCGTTAGTCGCTGTGAATGTACCAGAACCTACAGAGAACAGGCCGTGTTAGATGCGTTGAGAGTTAAGTTGCAATATTGTCGCTGAAAGTTGCCCCGGTAATATAAAATATGGTGCAGTATTTAAAATAATTATATTTTGATATTATAATAATTATAATGATTATATGAATTAGATTCAAACATTATACTATGATTCAAATCATAACTTGGGTTCGCCAACGCGACCAAATGTTCACTGACTCTTGAACTGAATGACACTTTGAGAATTGACAGGCTTGCTTGAGCAGCAGTTCATGCCACAGCACTGATGTCGACCTTCACCAGCGTATGGGACCTCAATACCACACTGGATCGTGATGTGGGGTTTCGGGGAGGAGCAAGAGTCTTATTCCATCACGACGGTGTGCTATTGTTCTACTTACTTGATATCGTGCACCTGCACGAACTCGAGGCACATGGCGTACAGGCAGGTCTTCTCCAGGCCCGACACCCGCAGACGAATTGTCGGGAACATCTTACTGTCGAAACGGAACACAACAACGCGTCAGAAATCGGCCGCGGGAAGGCAACGGCACCAACAATAGTAGAGTTCCCATTCAGCTTAACGAAATTTTGTATGCGATCTGCGTAAAGGATTAAACAGTAATATACTCAATAAAATGCATACTGAAATAGCATAACTAATGGCGTAGTAATATAGATAATCAAATATAACTATTGGCATGCCATTAAAATTGTCTTAGAGTTACCAAAATACAGGAGAAGGTTCTTAAGAACGGGGACTGGGAGTTGCGCACTGCGCAGCAATCCGTGTATATAGGACCTGAGCTACACACTGTGCCTACCGACATATCGAAATCATTTGCAACGGACGCTCGGTCATGAATTTATCAAAGACACCCTGACCGGCGTTCCCAAAACTTTTGACCCCCGTCACGGCGAGCGTGACGGGGGTCAAAACAGCTGCGTCCCGGCAAATAATATTGTCTCATAATACTAGCCTGAAAAAAATCCAAAATTGTAGACGCCATAGTACCAGAATTTCTCGCCGGCAGTGGTTCTGCGGTTCCTCAACATCCTCTCGCAAACACATGCGGGGATCGCTGCCTCACTTTGTGAATCCATGTCTTACCCATCACTCTGAAAAGGGATTACTCCGAATTACAACTGGAGTTGTTAGCTAAATATCTGATGGCATCATGCAAACTGTCAGATAACTTCATGGTACTTCTTCTTTTGTAAATGTTTCAGTTTTATTTGCGCCTTCCCCATCCACGCTGGAATATTACATTTTCACGACGGCGGACTCGGACTTAAATTTGTGTGACAATCCTGCTTTGCTCCCCGGATTGTGTCACTTATGTTACACTTATGCAGCTTTTGGGTGTGCATCAATTACGTCCGTATTTCTTCACAGAGCACAAGATCATTTAATTGGAGTCGACGGGCTGTTTTTCTTGTTTTCTTTTCCGATGGATGCTATTTGCAAAACGGAAATGTAGGAATAGCAGTTGGTTATCACACAATGGCTCACACGACACTGGAAAGTGCATTATTAAATGACCCAGGTACTGTATTTCAGTTCAATGCAGAATAGGCATGTTTACAAGCGAGCGCTTCGCGCTCGCTTCTTCTTTCCGTTTGACCAAATTTGATCACAATCGGCTCAGCCGTTCCTGATATATAGAATAGGGGTGAGCACGTGCGCACGTGCAGTCTTCAGAGGCACGCCACTCCTTATTAGTGGGAAAACGGCGGCTGAGGGGTTACATAGCCACACACCAAATTTGCACAAAAACAGTCCAGCCGTTGCGGAGTTTTTGCGAGAAAACACTTGTCAACACCCCTCACGCGGCACGTGCCACGCGCAGTGGTAGTCACCCACCTGAGTCGGCTCTGGTCTAAAACATGGTAGGGTGGATGGTGCTACACAGTAAAGAAGCTCGCTTGTCAATCGGACGTGCAGTTGCAGAGATATGAGTTTCTCAAAGTGTCGCCACGGGCCGGGCCAGGCCGGGCCGCTCATATATTCAGATTGTGCATTGTCCTACATCACGGCAGGACGAAGCGCTCACTCGTAATGAGCGGCCCGACCCGACCCGATCCGACCCGATCCGACCCCGATCCGACCCGATCCGAACCGATCCGACCCGATCGAACCGATCCGACCCGATCCGACCGATCCGATCCGATCCGATCCGATCCGATCCGATCCGATCCGATCCGATCCGATCCGATCCGACCCGATCCGATCCGATCCGACCCGACCCGACCCGACCCGACCCGACCCGACCCCGACCCGACCCGACCCGTGGCGACGCTTTTGAGAAGCTCATATATCTGCAGCTTTTCGCACGTCCAATTGACAAGCAGACTTCTTTGCTGAGCCCCATCCAACCTACCCTTGCTTGAGACCAGTGCCGACTCACGTGGGTGACTACCACTGCGCGTGGCGCGTGCCGCATGAGGGGTGTTGAAATGTGTTTTCTCGCAAAAACTCCAAAACGGCTGAGCCGATTGTGTTCAAATTTGGTGTGCGGTTAGGCACCTCTCAGTCACCACTTTACCACAAGTCAGGGGTGGGGGTGCCTCTGCACGCGCGCACCTTTTTTTATTCTCAGAAACTACTTGTCCGATGGAGTTAAAATTCGCTATACATTTCCTTCGCGCTCGCTCGTTCATCGCCAACTGCGGCGCCTTACTAGTTGTATATACCGGGTAGGTAGATTGAGGATTGCAACTTGGTGCTAGCATCTTTCAATGCAATGATGCACTGTGCCGGCAAGCATAAATCATTGCGATACAGCCTATATATATATATATATATATATATATATATATATATATATATATATATATATATATATATATATATATATATATATATATATATATATATATATATATATATATATATATATATATATATATATATATATATATATATATATATATATATATATATATATATATATATATATATATATATATATATATATATATATATATATATATATATATATATATATATATATATATATATATATATATATATATATATTATATATATATATATATATATATATATATATATATATATATATATATATATATATATATATATATATATATATATATATATATATATATATATATATATATATATATATATATATATATATATATATATATATATATATATATATATATATATATATATATATATATATATATATATATATATATATATATATATATATATATATATATATATATATATATATATATATATATATATATATATATATATATATATATATATATATATATATATATATATATATATATATATATATATATATATATATATATATAATATATATATATATATATATATATATATATATATATATATATATATATATATATATATATATATATATATATATATATATATATATATATATATATATATATATATATATATATATATATATATATATATATATATATATATATATATATATATATATATATATATATATATATATATATATATATATATATATATATATATATATATATATATATATATATATATATATATATATATATATATATATATATATATATATATATATATATATATATATATATATATATATATATATATATATATATATATATATATATATATATATATATATATATATATATATATATATATATATATATATATATATATATATATATATATATATATATATATATATATATATATATATATATATATATATATATATATATATATATATATATATATATATATATATATATATATATATATATATATATATATAT
>JAXIVJ010013063.1:5000-38385 GCA_036785665.1 Chirona hameri
TAGGTCACCGATATCAAAATTCCGAGATATACGAATTGTAAGTACTATGCCACATGCCCTTATATGCAACATGCCCTACTCCCCAGAAAAAATCCTGTTTATGTCAATGCATCCATGTTGCTGGCTCAGGCAACCTGACTTATCGGAGACAGTCTTGTTTCTCTCCATTAGAGCTGTTGTAGACCTAAGTGTTATCATGATTTGTATAGCTTGATCAGTCATTTGTATTGGCATCTGGTGATATTCTCCTGATATGGGCTGTGTGCGGTCAGCGGTGTTGCTGGTGTATCACCAAGTAGTTTGTGTAACAGTGCCGACTGCCCCAATATCAAAATCATTGCATGGGTGCCATGTGACCTTCGTTGTCGGAGCGCCCTAAAACCCCAATCATCATCATCATCAAAATCATTGCATCAGCTACCCTTCCTACAGTAGCGCCACCTACTTAATGGGGCGCCACAAATGAAGCTATAGTAGATGACGCTGATGATCAACTGCTACCTAGAGAGCCCTTCATGGAATGGGAATCCCATATGGGAATGGGAATGGGATGGAAATGGGTGGGAATGGGGCAATTCTTTTGAAATGTAACGGTTTGGAACGGGTTTGGGACAGGCCATATCATTTTTTAGCACTAAAAAGGGTGAAATATGCTGAAATGGGTGGGAATGGGAGCCCCATCAATTATGAATTGGGATTGGAACGGGTTTGGGTCTGGCTGAATGGCCCGGCATGGGATGGAACGAGATGGGGGGGGGGGGGGGGGGGTAGAATGTGTCCCATGAAGGGCTACCAAACGGACCGGCGGCTGTGCGTCCAGAGTGTGGCGCGCATTGTTTACGGCGGGGTTTTGAAGGGGTTAGAGTGGTGTGTGTGTTCAAACTTATACGAAATGTTGGTGTCTATGGGCCTCTTCCCGTGGCACCTAACCTCCTTCGAGTTGCTCCAACTTGCAACTGTCCTTTACTAATGCACAGACAGTTGCAAGTTGGAGCAACTTGGAGGAGGTTAGCAGGTTAGAGGCGCCACTGGAACAGGCCCTATGAATGTATTCGAAACCTGAAAGCATGTCTAGCTGAGGTCAATCGTTTGACCTCGGGAGGTCAAAGAGTAACTGCGAGGTCAAATATCGGGGGGGGGGGGCGGATTCCGCCTCCCCCGGAGATCTCGAGATCTACCCGTCCGATTTTAAAAAATCAAACGGCGTTTGATTCCCCTCAACACGATCTACATTTATACAAACAAAATGTATAGGGGAGTAACAGGGTAGGGGGGGGGGGGGGGGGCAAAAACTACAAATATTAGAGGTATTTGTGATCCAACACAGCTGTCATGTTTATAAACCGATTTTAACGCAACTAACGGGTATCGATAGATATTGAATTGGGGATTGATATATGACGGCGACTTTTGAAAATGCAAAAATCATAGGCGTTTTCAGGTCACTAAATTTGGGTGTAAAATAAATGCCTTATAAAACAGTATTTTTTCTCTCTTTTTTTCGATAAATGAAATGGTGCGCTATTGTGACATCGGACACAACGGTTATAAAGCATATTTGCATCCATAGGCGGTGCCAGGTTAGCGAAAAAGGGAGGAAAAATATATATAAAATAATTTCCTGTAAACCTCCCCTTTTCAAGTCCCTGAAACTGCCTCTGCCGAGCAATATTTACTAAATTCACTAATCTAATTCACTAAGATAGAGTTCACTAAAATCAACTAAATTGCACTTGTTTCAATAACCGTAAACCTATGTAACTCCTTTATACTTCAGGCAGTTAGGAAGAAGCCGTTAAGTTCGCATCTCCGTATTATCGCAAAATGTCACCGGAAAAAAACGGTCCCTGGAACCGCTTCTGTTAACCCGCGCACTGCAGGGGGTTGATTTCCGCCCCCTCCCCTCCCCTAAGGGTTTTCGCAGATAGCGAAAAAACGCTATCGTTTTGGCGTTAGGACATCAATTGCGCACACTTTGACAGAAAATAAATACCCCGGGTCATCTCAGGTCACCAGATCAGGTCAGGTCACCAGATCAGGTCAAGTGACCCCACCTCCAAAAATGTTTGCAGTTGTGCCAAAGCCCAAAGCCAGAGTTTCTCACCGATCAGTTTGAAACTTACAGGGTGTCATGAGGGCATAGTACTTACAATTCGTATATCTCGGAATTTTGATATCGGTGACCCAAGGTCAGGTCAATTTCGTAACCCCACATGCTAAGTCAATGCGGAAATATACAAATGCTTCCTATTTCAAGGATATGCATGATATTAGTCCAATTATTTCTGGATCATGTTATTATAAGATATTCTTGATGATCCAAGTGTAAGTTTTGTTCAGTGACCCCTATGGGGTCATTTGAGGTCATCCGAGGTCACCAATTATTTTTTTCTCCAATAACTCCTGTCATAGTGAAGATAGAGAAGTAAAATAGACAGCAATGTGTTTGTCTCGTCGAGACACGTCTTCCCATATGCAACATGCCCTACTTGGGTCACCACTTGACCTTGACCTGAGGTCAATTTTTTTTTAAAGTTGGCCTAACAAGGTCACCATGTATATCATTCGAAGCGCCTTGACGTGATAAACACAATGTCGCATACAGTTTTCCGTTATCTTTATTAAGGACAAAGTTAATAGCGAAACACGATTTTGCAAATAAACAACATTTTCCCCTTTTTTGACCTCTGGAGCCTCAAATATTAACCTGAGATCAAATTTGAGGACACCTTATCGATTGCAAATTTCACTGGCTGGCGATTACTTTTTTGGGTTTGTTTCTAACTAGCATAGTTTCCGAGATATATGGGAATTTCTTGAGCGAAGTCCTAAAACAGGAAAAAAAACTGGAAAATTTGACCTTTGATGACCTCTGGTGACCTCAATTTTGACCTGACCTAAAACAAATACTGAAATACTTCCGATAGAACTTGTATCAAGCTATCAGATGCCGTTTTCCGCTTGTCGCTACGTAGCGTAGTTTTCGAGATCTCACGGG
Organism: Chirona hameri; assembly: GCA_036785665.1. Lineage (NCBI taxonomy): Eukaryota > Metazoa > Arthropoda > Thecostraca > Balanomorpha > Balanidae > Chirona > Chirona hameri. The sequence goes on from JAXIVJ010013063.1 coordinate 7,999, forward strand.
GGTGGGGGGCGGAAATCAACCCCCCTGCAGTTCGTGTTCGGTGCAAACCACCCTGCAGTGCGCGGGTTAAGGGTAGGAACTCAAAAATTTAACTCCATATGCGCAATTCAGTTCTAGGAAAAGTCCCAAAATGTCATGGGTCTGCTCCCAGCCGTTCGGGAGATATCTGCGAACAACCTGAGGGGTGTGCAGAATTTGCCCCCCCCCCGCCACTAATAGGGCTAACGAGCCGTCCAAATACCTATTCGTTGTTTACCGGCCGATTGTGTTCAAAATTTGATAAAATGTTGGTGACTATGAGCGTATTCGAACCCTGAAAGCATTTATCGCTGAGGTCAATCGTTTGACCTCAGGAGGTCAAAGAGTGCCTGCGATGTCAAATATTGTGTACCGCATAACCTTTTCCTTAAAGTACTTGCCGAAGTCGTTTCAACGGCTAAATACTACCACCAGCCTATAGACGGTGCACAACGCAATACTTGACCCATCCAGGTCACCGTTTGACCTCAGGTCATCTGGAAAGGCGCTAATATCGATTTAACGGGCCGTCCAAATACGTATTCGTTGTTTTGCTGCCGACATGCATGAGTGCTGTCGGCAGTCGATATTTCGTTCTGGCGCCGGTGATGATTGCCGAGCTTGAAAATGTAAATACTATCCTCTTTCTGCGCCTTTTTCCAATTCGTACCCAATTAGTTTCGAAAGCATGCGTGGGACCAATGGTGCCTGGACAAGCAGGCGTGTACCATCTTTGAAAGATTTTGTATTATATTTGAATGGAACATCGGACAACTGACGCGTGCAGGTAGCTTCATGTATAAATACTAACACATCTGACTGAATGCAAAGGAAACATCATTTCCCTAAGAATACATAGCGGATGTGCTATGAAAATAACTGACAGGGCATCCGATGCAAATTCATTTATTGCTGGATGATGGAGGCTTGAGGGCGGACGAAGGAAGAATGACGGCGACTGAGGAGCAGGCTGGTGTAAGGAGCAGGACGTCTTCGATCTAGTCTCATCATTGCGAACTGCTGGTCGAGGTGCGGCTCAGGCTGTGTCGTCAACGTTGCCCGTCGGCTGTAGAAAACAAGAGTGTGGTTTGGGAGGATTGCGGTCCTGCAGTAGACAGGACTCAGGACTGAAGTGAGAGCGATCTGGAAAGGAAACATAAACGAAATGAACAAGGGACGTTAGACGTAGGCAAAAGATCAGGCGATCAGGCGAAAAGGCGAAAAGAAAGCAAATTTCCTGAATAGGGATTGGGCCCTGTAATGTACTGTACATTATTCAGCGATACATCGTTTATACAACATCGTCTTATAAATCATCTCCAAAAATTACACCATTCTATCGATTTGACCCTACTTTCTATCGTTTTTTTTTGTCATCCTACACCCTACATTCTGTTTTTTTTTGTCATCCTACACCCTATATTCTATCTTTTTGTAACCTCCTACACCCTATATTCTATCTTTTTTTTACCTCTTACCCCTAACTCAAAATGAATTTGGCCACACTGCTGGTGTGCAATGCTGCTGCTTTTCTGATGTTACCATATGACGCTGAGACATCATACTGTGCTGCCATACTGTGCATAACACAGCACATGAACAGATACCTTAGTCAAAGATTACCCATTAATTTTGCATTTTCTGTTTTTGTGTGATATTATTTTTACATTAGTTCTGAGTCAAACCTGTTATGGGCGCAAATTGACCATGCAATTGTTGCGCCCTTAAGCTCCAACAAACAAAAGTTCTGAGTCAAAGATCTTCTTTCATCTTCATAGTCATCTTCTTTCGAAGCACACAATGTCATAGCAACATGCATCATTTTTGAAATCTGCTCCACTTCTCGCAAGCTATGCTGAATATGTGAGCATAGGCGCCATATAACTATATTGTTGCAGTGCCCTTAAGTCCCAATCATCATCATTGAATATGTGAGCCTATATTTTTAAAATATATTGTTTTTGATTGAAATATATTGCTTTGGAAGAAAACAACTTTTTGGGGGTATATATGGATAATTTAGCCAAACTTATGTCATATTCAACTTTTACAGTTATTAGGTACAGGTAGGTACCCCTTACTAGCACATTTACAGTGATTTGGCCAAGTGACTGGTTTCCTTTAAGGTTAGGTTAGGTTCAGTGTGGTATGGTTAGGTTTGCTTAGGCTCAGATGCGTGAATCTGATAAATGGATCCCAGGATGAGGATCTGATCCCTGGGGTATGGATCCAAGATCCAGGTGATCATAGGTCTGTTTTAAAGATTTGTCCAGGGATCCACTGAAATCCAAAATCTTGAACTTTGTGCATTAGGATCCCATACCTGCTTCACATCGTTGTTGAGTGATCCACCAGATCCATTTCACATTCATTGTTGCTGAAACCATTAGATTACTTTTAATGTATAAATGAAAGAGTTTACATGTTTTAATCATTTTATGAAGAAATGTTCACAAGGTGATGTAATTTGAATGAAGAATCTGTCTGGATTCTAGATTGTGTGGATCATAAGACATAATCACTTTAAATTTGTTCAGGGGCAGACTTGTGCTTGGCGGAATCAACAGGCTTGAGTTACTCATGTCCAGTGTTGGATTTTTCATTTCATGACCTGGTCCCGGAGAGTAAAAATCCATAGGTGGAGAGTAAAATTGTATTGTCAGGCAAGTTAAGATTGTAATTTTTGTTTTAATTATTTTATTTGGAAAGTAAAAACATCCTGATTTGTAATAGATATTAAATCCTGAGGAAAATTGAATTCTATTTTAACTACATTGTCAGTAAGATCAGGCGAAAAGAGAGCAAATTTCCTGAATAAATATGAAGAGAGCAAAATTCTTTGGACCCAAAAAAGTCCAGAAAATGGCCCAAATTCCGCAGTGTTGGATTTTTCATTTCATGACCTGGTCCCGGAGAGTAAAAATCCATAGGTGGAGAGTAAAATTGTATTGTCAGGCAAGTTAAGATTGTAATTTTTGTTTTAATTATTTTATTTGGAAAGTAAAAACATCCTGATTTGTAATAGATATTAAATCCTGAGGAAAATTGAATTATATTTTAACTACATTGTCAGTAAGATCAGGCGAAAAGAGAGCAAATTTCCTGAATAAATATGAAGAGAGCAAAATTCTTTGGACCCAAAAAAGTCCAGAAAATGGCCCAAATTCCAAGGCTGCTCATGTCACAGCCTCAGCCCCTCAGGTCCAGACAACAATCAGGGCTTGCTGGCTACTGCTGCCTCATACTTCAGCTGAGATGAAACCTCTGTGCATAAATGAAGGCATATGCTGAACTCAGGACATGCCTAGATTATGCACTTGGTATATAGTCCCTGTTTATATAAGTGTCACATTAAATATACCTAGATACATAAATTACACATGTTATGGAGTCCAGAACATACATGGTTGATCTACCAAACTTGCATCTCAGCTGAGGCATGGGACAGCAGCGAGCTGCAGACTGTTAACAGGATGCAATGGGTTGAGGCCATGACAGGAGTAAGCCAAGGCCATGTATTCTGCCAAGAACAATTCATGGGAGCTCATGGTATCCAGGAACTGATGCTGAAGTTCACATGCCAAATTTCACAATCAAAGTGGAAGCAATTATTTTGACATTTTTTGTACCAATTGATAGGAAAATTTCAAATGTTGCACATCACCATTGTCAATTTGTGGTCTGAAGGTCCTCTGTTCTGTCTGTCTTGTCTGTCTGTCAGAGTTGTAAACTGCCTTGTATCAGAGTGAGATAGGTTATGCCTGCTTTGATAGCACTTTGGCATATTTCGCTTTACTTTATTGCCAGGTGACTTAGGTATTGATGGTTCCTGAACACACCATCCAAACTCTGTGGTTGGAATGGATGCTCTGCAACCAATGTCCACAGCATGGTTTCTGTCAGACATGGGACCATCTCGGTCAAGGAAAAGTAATATGTGTCAGGGCTCAACCTGTTGTGCAAAGCTATAATGGAGACTGATGGCAGTGGGAGACATCTACTTACTGTATTGGAGGAGAGGCCACCAACATGAATAAATACTGGGTGGCCAGTGCTCAATTTATTAAAGGGACACTGCCTCTATCAGATGATATTGCAAAAAACTGGCTTAAGCAAGTCCCAAGGACTACTTATGATTTTTAATCGTAACCAAAGGCTTACCCAAGCAGCGCAAACAAAAACAATCATTTTTCATAAGAATCTAAGTACTGTTTACGATTTCTACGCACCACTACAATACATGCATGGACTACATACATGGATTATGGAAGCGTTTGTTCCAGTTAACTGCATCTGACCAACTGTCAGCTGACACTATTGCAACAATTGGATGAGGTGGCAATGCACTTATACATTGTGGTTCCTGTTAACTACATGCAACGAATCTGGCGCATCTGGCGCACTTGAATTGTTGCCGCAAAAAGCCTCGGTCGGCGTCAAAATCCCTTCGGAAAAATAAAAATACTTTTGGAATTAATCTTATCCCTTCGGAATTAATATCGTCTTTTATCCAATTATTGGCTTAAATCTGGCACAAAAAGTCATGAAATGTTTTCTGACATTACAAATTTCGACAGAATGCTTACGCAAAAAATAGCACTATTTACCATTGTTGCACAGCGCTGCAATTAATTGATTTTGGTGCGTAGTGGTGAGCGGACTCGTCGAGGTCATTGGCTGGAAGAAAACCGAACTGTGAACGATGATATTGGGCGACTGGGCCCGAATTTCGAAAAACTGACTTCATAGTGTTAATCAGATGTGATTGCTCTTTAACATATCAAATTTTACATTAAAGAGACAGTGTCCCTTTAATATTCTGTCCCTTTGTCAAGTCTAAATTGTACTCAAATATTAAACCCTTATCCTTCTATTATATAAAAGACAGTGTTTGTGTGTACGTATGAAAGTAATATGTTTGCCGGACCACAGCGTCGAAGCGGTAAGAGCTACGACAGCGAAATTCTCACACAAAATCAGACCTGTGCGAGCCTAGATTTGGGCCGAGTTTGGAGCACGTGCAACGTCTGTGACGCACATGAGGGACGAATCTTGGCTTTTGGGGGCTTGCATTGCAACCACTGCAGTCGGAGCTGCATGTACCAGCAGTTCAGAAACCTTGCTGGGTTTTTAGGCAGTTTCAGAAGAAAAAAATATTCAGCCAAGCAGCTGAATAGTCGCGTCATCGTCGTCATCAGATCAGCGCATGCGGATGAAATATTCATACATTTCCGACGCACTTGATAGTTCTGTGCCGCGTAATTTAGTAAGCAGTTGCTGTGTTCTTTGCGACATGAGGATTGTGAGGACGGCCCGGCCCGTTGACGAATCAGCGACAGGGGGGATGAGAAGCTTGGGGGGAGGCGTGACGTCATGCTCCAGGGCGTTGAACTGTGACCTCGTGACAAGACGCACGGTACATAACAATACGGCGACAGGCAGACGTTATCGTGACGTCAGCAACAGATCCATAGCCTGAGGCTCCATACGGTTCGCGACGATCCTCACGGAAAAGAACATGGCCAGTGTTAGGAAATAGTTGAGATAGTTTTCTGGGCATTTGTGTTGCAGTGTTGCATAGTTTGTAGTTGTGAAAGAGTACATAGGATGCCCGTTTTTGTGGGAGAATTCTTATGTTTTAGTTGGCGATATTTTTGCATAATGAGATTTGCTCAAACGCTGCCAGGACTAGGGTTTGACGGTCACAGACGTGCAGAGGCACGTGACACTCGCAGGCGAATACCACGGAGGAACCCCAATAATGCTAAAATGGAATAACACTCGCATTATACGCCATCAAGGGTTAGAAGCTCAGGGATTTTTTTATTAATATTTAATGGTGGTTTTAATGGTGTTAAATGGTGTTACATTTTCCCGCGTTTTCTTCAAGACTAAAATATAAGAAATATGTGTTCAAGAATTGGGAAAATGTAATTGTCAACCTTCTTTCCGGCAAGTTGAACATATTACGCATCGCGCATTGCGGGACGTTTAGTGTGCTTGTTCAAGCTGTGTATCATAATATGCGTTAGTGACTGACAAAGATATTCTTATTTTTGGACCATTGGTTTGATCATTCATTTATTTTCGAATGGTGTTGATTGCATGTCCTGTATCCACTCAAGTTCATTGCAGAGTACTGGCCAGTGTTGTTCGGGGTGGTGTGATAACAGCAGCAGAAGCTGTGACGATTGTGGCGGCGTCTTTCCGACAGGATCCGGATGACACCCCGCCTCCGACGCGTGTCGAGACCAGAGATGAGCGGAGGGAGCGGAAACGGCGAGAGAAACAGGAGCAGGTCGCCTACCGGCTAGAGCAGGACATCGCTCTCTGTAAGTGTGCTGTTCTCTTCTACGGACGCATTTTCAACATGTTATGGTGTCAGTTCTCGGCGGTAGAATAATGTGCTCTCGGTGGAAATCTTGCCGGTGGGGGACCGTGGCGTAGTGGATAGAGCCCGTGTCTGCTGGCCTCAGGTTTGGGGCTTCAATGTCAGTGTCACTGGCCGGTAAGTCAGCGCCGTGACGTGACATCAATACGTATTGTGAAAGCTTTTCGGGTCATAGCTCATAGCAATTCAATTGGTTGTATTGTTTTGCACTCTGGTAGTGTTCTAAACTGTTTCGCGCTCGCTCGTCCTTCCGTGGTGTAAGGGCAAAATTTGAATATGAGCGACCCGTCCCGGCCTGGCCCGTGGCGACGCTTTTAAGAAGCTCATCTCTGCAACCGCACGTCCGATTGACAAGGGGACTTCTTTGCTGAGTAGCCCGATCTAACCTACCAAGTTTGAGACCCAGGGTCCTAGGATTGCTCTGGAGCTGGGGTGCGGAGTTGAAAATTCCGGCAAAAAATAAGCATAAAGAGTGGAAAAGTCAAAAAAAAAAAAAAAGAGTTCGGCTTGATCAATTATTTCCCTCCACAGGCTTTCCCTATCATTGCATTCATAAATCAGTAGCAGGGTTCCAATTATCCAATACATTTTAAAATAAGGAGTGGAAAATTCACCATAAAATGCAGAAAAAAGTGGAAAAATAGTATCCATAGTGTCGTTTTCCACCCAAATTGTCCAATGCTAAGATACTGGTGAGACCAGTGCCGACACACATGGGCGACTACCACTGCGTGTGGCGCGTGCCGCGTGAGGGTGTTGAAAAGTGTTTCTCGCAAAAACTCCGCAACGGCTGGGCAGATTGTGTGCACATTTGGTGTGCGGTTAGGGCCCCTCAGCCGCCACTTTCCCACAAGTCAGGGGTGGGGTGCCTCTGTACGTGCGCACGTGCACATCCCTATTATATATCTCAAGGAACGGCTGAGCCGATTGTGTTCGAATTTGGTGTGTGGTTAGCAGGCACGTAGCCAGGATTTCGTCCAGGCTACGGGGGGGGGGGGGGGGGCGGCGCCTTGAAAGGGCCCCTTCCCTAGCGTTGAAAGGGCCAAACAAAACGGATAAAAAGGCACGTTACAAGGATTAAAAATGCAGTATGACAGGTATGGGATGGGCCATACCAACTTTTAGGAGCTGGAGTTAGCAAACTGCCAGATCAACTTTGGAACCAGCGACACCAATTTGGAATCAGCTATACCAACTTGGAATATTCTTTAAACTCTAGACCTGGAACACTGAAAAAAATGCGCCGCGGAGTTGCGCGATAATTTTGAGTCTTATGCCCTGAATATGCTTTCTCATCAATGCGTCGCATTGCGTATGGTGCGGACCTCTAAAATGCTATATTGTGCGTTAAAAAATGCGGTAAAAAATGCTAAAGTGAACTATTGCCCAAGTATACAGGAAAGTAGCAACATAACACATAATGCGCCGAGAAACGGCACGATTTTTTCTTCTCTAACCCGCATATAATTGAATATGTAGTTAAATTACGCCGCGGAGCGGCGCGAAAATTTTGAGTTATTCCCTGGACAACTACATGTTTACTGTTGAAACACCCAGGGTCCCTTCAGATCGTCCAGGGGCCCATCCGACCTTTTCAACGCCCTTCCAACCTGTTCAGAGACCCATCTGGGATCCGCGAAGCGAAAAGACATGATGTGGAGTGGGTGATGTATATAAAATACAAAGAGGGCTTACTCTACAAGAACAATTAAAATCGGAGCTTTCGGGTATATTGTAACACCCTGACGAAGGGTGTTACAATATACCTGAAAGTACCGGTTTTAATATTTTTCTTGTGGAGTAAGTCCTCTTTGTATTTAATCTTCATCTGGGATCTCTACGTGATTTTGGCCCTTCCGATCCGACTAGGGACTCCTCTGACCTTCCAAGAAGCCCCCATTGTGTGTGAAGGGGCACATTCGGCCTGTTTCAGAGGTCCTTCCGACCTGGCCAGAGACTGCACTGGCTGCTTTGTCGCCCTGCCGACATGCTCAGGGGCCCCTCCGACCTGCCCAGGGGCCCCTCCAGTCTGGCTGGGAACTCATCCGACATGTTCAAGGGCCCTTCCGACCGGACCAGGGACCCTTTCGGTGTAGCCAGGGGCCCCTCTGACTTGCCCAGGAGCCCCTCCGATCTGCCCAGCGACTCTTCTGGTCGGACTGCGCTGGCTGCTTTGTCGCCATGCCGACATGCTCAATGGGGCCCTCCGACCTGCCCTGGGGCCCCTCCGTGCTGGCTATGGACCAATTCGGCATGTTCAGGGGCCCTTCTGACCCACGTAGGGGCCCATTCGGTCTGATCAGGGGCCCCTCTGACCTGGACAGGGCCCTTTTAACTTCCCAGGGGCCCTCTGGTCTGTCCAGGGGCCCTCCAACCCAGTGTCCCAAAATTTGTCAATTTGGGTGGGAAATGACACCCAAATGTGAATAATTTTCCACTCTCACTCCCCATTTAGAAGGGAATTTTCCACTCCCAAATTATGAATTGTGGTATTCCGACAAATATTGACTACAAATACATGATTTCAACGAAAACTACTGCTTTTCAGATTCAAAACAGAAATCAATATTGCACCACTTTCTACATAATTGTCCACTCTCAAGGTCTTTTTTGGCTCAGACTTTCCACTCTGACACCCAAACAAAAATGGAATTTTGGGACACTGCTCCAACCTACTCAGGGGCCCTTATGACCTGGCAAGGGACTGCGCTGGTCGCCCTGTCGCCTTGTCGACATGTTCAGGGGTCTCGACTTGGCCAGGGGCTCCCTGTGCTGGCCAGGGTCTCCCTGTGCTGGCTAGGGGCCCATTCGACGTGTTCAGGGGCCCTTTGACCCGCTCAGTGGCCCTTTCGGTCTGGCCAGGGGCCCCTCTGACATGCACAGGGCTCTTTTGAACGTCCAATGGGCCCTCTGGTCTTTCAGAGAGGGCCCAGGTGGCCCTAAAGGGCCTCTGAAGTGCTCTAAACTCTCTAAAGACCACGCTTCGCGTGGTAAAGAGCACATGATACCGCGCTTCGCGCGGTCTCGTCGGCCTTTTCGGCGCGCGCCTGCCGAAAAGGGCCCTCGCTCGCCGAAAAGGGCCCTCCTGGCCTCTAGGGGGAGGGGGGCGGGGTGCGGCCGCACCCCCCCCCCCCCCCCCCCCGGCTACGTGCCTGGTGGTTGGGGACCTCTCAGCCGCCGCCTTCCCACAAGTCGGGTTGGGTGCCCCTCGCCACCTTCCCACAAGTCGGGAGCGGGGTGCCCCTGCACGTGCGCACGTGCTCTCCTATTCTATATCTCAGCAACGGCTGAGCCGATTATGTTCAAATTTTGTGTGTGGTTAGGGACCTCTCAGCCGATGTTTCCCACAAGTCGGGGATGCCTCTGCACGTGCGCACCGTTTTTAGTATCTCAGAAACTACTTGCCGAGTGAGTTGAAATTCACCACACATTTCCTTCGCGCTCGCGCGTTCATTGCCAACTACGGCGCCTTACTGGTAGTACGGCGCCTTTCTAGCGCCACATTCTAGCGCCACGTAACTGCGGCGCCCTTAAACCCAAATTATCATCATATCATCTACTGGCAGTACAGCTTCTGTACTTCAAAAGCTCTTACTAAGTGTTGTTGCAGAATTGGGTTGGATGTTGAGGCACCGTAACTGTGCTCTGGATTTTGACATGACCCTGGCTATAACTTGTCTTTTTGTTATTTCAGGGGATCCTTCCAGTCTGCCAAATGGTACCACAGACCCGTTTAAAACGCTGTTCATCGCTCGTATTGTAAGTATCGTGTTAACATATGGATCCGTTCCCGGGGCACCTCCATCTGTCTCTAACCTCCTCCAAGCTCCTTCGGTCGTTCTCGTGGCTGCTCCAATCTGCTCAAAGCTCATCAAAGCTTGCCCGAAACCTCCAAACTCCTCTCCAACTTGCTCCCGAAATCGAGTTCGGGACAACCGGAGGAGATTGGAGGAGTACGTTTATGGCGCGGCTGATACATTTGCTAATGTCAGCAGATACCCAACCTTGGACGCAAACGCAATACCCAACCTTGGACGCTACTTCCTCCAAACGCCTCCAACATTAATATGGCAGCTCCAACACGGCTGATCTGGGCTGCTCCAAGTTGCTCTAAACTCCTCCCAGGAGGCGCTACGGGAACAGACCCTATATCTAAACTAATTTTTATGTTAACAGAGTTGTGGATGAAAAGTGCATTAGTGCCACCCACAACACTTGATGGCTTTATGCACTTTCATCTTTTGTGAATGCTGTTATGGTTTTTCTTCAGGATTGAATTCCCCGTTTGCATTCCTTGCTGTACTTCAATGCTATATAGAAAGCTCAATATGTTGTTAACTGTTTCCAGGTCAGTTAACACTCATTTAAATTTCACTTTTTTATTTTGTATATTTTGATTGTACATATTGTGTACCTATTGTGTACATATTGTGTACATATTGTGTACATATTGTGTACATATTGTGTACATATTGTGTACATAATGTGTACATAATGTGCACATATTGTGTACATATTGTGCACATATTGTGCACATATTGTGCACATATTGTGTATTGTGCATCGTTCGGCGTATTTATTCGGCGTATTTGTCTGGAAAATGTTGCTTGTTTTTCATGGCTTCTAGAATCGATACACAAGTCACGAAAAGGGCCAAAGTGGGTAATGTTTGCCTTTTAACCCGCGCCCCGCTGGGGTATTCAGCTGAACACGCCTCGCTGAACGCCCCTCGTTATCTTCCGAACCCATAACCGCAGCGAGACGCACAAGGCGGCAATCGAAAGTTCTCGAGACGCATGTAGAGCATACGCGAAATTTTCAAAAAAAGGTCATGTCAGGTCAGTCAGGTAAAATGTCAAAATTGAGGTATTTGAGTTTTTGGGCCATACTTTCCATCCAAAGCCTTAGATTGCGGCTATTATGGGACAAAGTGCTCTCAAAGGTATAATGCATCTCCCGCTTAGGCAAAAGTGAAATTGTAAGCAAAGGTCGAGGTCAGGTCACAAGGTCACAGGTCTACGAAAGCCATGCAACACATGTACGAGTTATTTTACAGGTATAATTCGATAGTAGCAGCCATTTTCACAACCTGACCCCATAAATGGCCCTCAGGTCAAGGTCAGGTCACAATGAGGACAATTTGCAATTGACTAATCTAAATAAAAAAAAGGCATGTTTATAGACCAGCTTTGTCTCAGAAATACAGCGGTGGCATGTATTTGTCTGCATCTGGTCACTAAAAGGCAAAAAATGTAACTTAAAAAATGACCGTCATGAGTTACTTATACTTAGGGAGCCATAAGTCAGTCAAAAATAAAGATATTGATTTGCAATTTGTTGTGGATACTGTCCATACTTGGTTCTCTAATATATCTTTCGTTTTTGTGTTGTTAATATCTGAAGAAACAAATGATTTGTGGAAATTCTTTTGAAACAAAATCAGTTTTTGATTTTTTGGGGATCAAAAACCCAAAATTTCGCAAATCCGAGATAGCCATTTGGAAGAGAGTCATTTCCTTTCTTTTGACGGTTTTTATTTCCCATTTGCCTCAAAACTCGATTGTCTACGATTTTTCAAACATATCTCGTTTTTCCACCCAAAATGGCATGGCATGACGTCATTAAAACGTCATATCTCCCAAAGTACTGCATTAATCTCACCGAAATTGGGTGAGACGTATAATTGATGTAGCACAAGGTATTGCCATTTTCACGTCGATATCTATCATAGTTTACAAGGGATTGATACAATCCAAGAGGGGGGGGGGGGCAGATTTGCCCCCCCCCCTCCCCCGCGGGGCGCGGGTTAAGGCAACAAATTATTCACGTGGTACGCGCTGAGTGCTGAGCATTAGCCTGTACACTCCCTATTTTCTTCGTCCATTTATGCTCACTGGTCCTGTGTTGTCATGATGGCAGTTGTCTCATTGTCTTGTTATTCACTTCTGAATGGTGTATCGGTTGCTCATTTTTCGCGTTTTTCCCATTTTTCCGGCCACCTAATTAATGTTGGGTGGATGGTGTACGTTCGCACATGTACGTTTGTTTCGCCGATTCACTTATGCATGTAGCGTTTCCAGAACCGACGTACGGCTTTTAACTGCCTTTATCTGAGACACTGACAGGTGGCATGTTTTTGCTGGTATGACAAAGAACCCCCATGTCCCCATGTGTTTAAAACATACACGAGTAGTTGGAATTGTTATGGTGTTCACTGTTGGGTTGGTTCTGTGTTATACTCATAATTTATTTATTGCTTTGCAGAACTACGACACCTCAGAGTCCAAGCTGCGGAGAGAGTTCGAAGTCCATGGACCCATCAAGAAGGTGCGTGAGTTGAAGGCTTTGAGAAACTTTGGCTGTATTGTGTTAATATTTCAGAACACCTTAACCGTTCCTTTCGTATTTACGCTGCTTTCTTATTACATTGGTTCTGAATTTCACATATGACCCCTTCATCTGCTATTAAACCAATATTCGTCTTTGGTCCCGGAAAATATCAGCAATCGTGGATTATTTTATCCGAATTCCCAGGGGTTAAATTACATATCGGGCGATCACGACGTTCTCATCTGTACTACTAGACCTGGAGATATTTCGATCAGTTGCCAGTTAGCTCAAGACACAGATATCCATAGGATGTGTTCCTCGTCTTTAGTTTGTTAAATCAGTTGCCTGTTTATCTGCGTCTGATATGTGATGTATAGCTGCAGTAGGACGGCTTCATTTGTCCCTGCCGCTGATCGTGCGTCATGTTCATGAGCCGTGGACTGCGTAGCGCCGCTCACTGAGGAGCTGTATTATATCACGACAGCGTCGCTAAATATCAGACATATTGGTCAGTCGCCTGCGGCTCTGTTCAATTATATCACGACAGCGTCGCTAAATATCAGACATATTGCTTAGTCGCCTGCGGCTCTGTTCAATTATATCACGACAGCGTCGCTAAATATCAGACATATTGGTCAGTCGTCTGCGACTCTGTTCAATTATATCACGACAGCGTCGCTAAATATCAGACATATTGCTCAGTCGCCTGCGGCTCTGTTCAATTATATCACGACAGCGTCGCTAAATATCAGACATATTGGTCAGTCGTCTGCGACTCTGTTCAATTATATCACGACAGCGTCGCTAAATATCAGACATATTGGTCAGTCGTCTGCGACTCTGTTCAATTATATCACGACAGCGTCGCTAAATATCAGACATATTGGTCAGTCGTCTGCGGCTCTGTTCAATTATATCACGACAGCGTCGCTAAATATCAGACATATTGCTCAGTCGCCTGCGGGTCTGTTCAATTATATCACGACAGCGTCGCTAAATATCAGACATATTGCTCAGTCGCCTGCGGCTCTGTTCAATTATATCACGACAGCGTCGCTAAATATCAGACATATTGCTCAGTCGCCTGCGGCTCTGTTCAATTATATCACGACAGCGTCGCTAAATAGCAGACATATTGCTCAGTCGCCTTCGGCTCTGTTCACAGAACCGCATCTGACACACGTGTCTGTTGAACAGTCCTCTTGTTACGTAGCCTGGCTCGAGTGCTCCCGTACTCTGACTGACTGACTCCTGCACACCGGCTAGCCATGGAGCGAGCTGTCGCTTACCGGGGCCCGTCTTGGTCCGCTCTCCCCAGATCGTGCTGGTGCACAACACGCAGTCTGGCAAACCGCGCGGTTACGCCTTCATCGAGTACGAACACGAGCGTGACATGCACTGTGAGTACCCCGCCGGCCCCCTGCCGGTCACCAGCGCGATCTGACCCGATCTGACCCGACCCGCCGGCTGTGGACGTGTATCGGACGCTGGCAGCGCCCGCTGTGCTCAGTCCTCCCTTGTCACAATCAGACGAAATTGTTTGCGGCGGTTAACTGACCGGTCAGTTTCGCAGCGTTCAGACCTGAAACTGAATTGGCGTCTTACGGTACCCCGTTTTGGTCGGCGCAAGAGACCCCGCCGATAAATGACGGCAGTTGCATTGTCGTGAAGGCCCAATGTCACTACCACCACCACCACCAGAATTCGTGATGTCGTTTGGGTGTTTTCAGGCTGTCGAGTGAGACCAGAGACCAGGCGGCTCGGTTCACTGAATTTTCCCCTGGAGAATTCAGTGTTGCGGGTTCGTGATGCTGATTTGTGTTGTGTTAGGTTGACCCCGTCCAGTATGATATAAAATATCGATCACGCAGATACCTTGAGGGCAAAAAGTGGCTATGACTGATCAATGGCTTTCGCGTACCACGCGAAACGTTCAATTCCTGTATCCTTTCTCAAAGCGTCTGCCAAGCGAACGCATGCGCTTGCTTGGTGGCGCCATCCTCCGGTCATGATTGTAACTGACGTTTTTGTTTGCCGCAGCATGGCGGCGCCCTGGCGTGTAGCCTGTGGTCGCAACGCTGCCTCGTGCATATACCATTCCCTGGCCTGTAGGTTTGTATGGTGGTAAGCCCGTCTCCCGAAAACCATACTGAGATGCCATAGAACCCCCATAGAAGGGACCCCCATTAATGAGTATTTCACTCGCGCTAGAAGATATAGATGGATGCATTAAAGGGAAATAATGACCTTTTGATTTTGTTAGCAACAATTGATTAGGCTACCGTTATGGTATACAAATGATGTGATCTAAACTTACAAATGGAATCAAATTATTCCCTAATTAAAAGTTGGAAGTTTGGACAAATTAAAAAGCAAGTACATATACTTCTTTCGGAGTTAATCGGTGTTTTCCCTCCTCTATTGGCAACGCAACATATCTAAATAAACGCTTTTGTATCAATCTGTTCAACGTTGAATACCTCGTTGAATTACCCCTAACAAATTGCATACACTAAATAGGTCGCCGTCCGGGGCCAAACTAAACTGCCGATTTCAATGCACTTTTTCAAATGCTTGTTGCTTGTTCATACAAGTTTGACGCACATTCGCAAAAGATAGAGTGCAGGAAACATATTCCATACCTTCATGATAAATAACAATGCGTAGGGAGGCTAATTTACTGAATTCGTTACCGAGTACGTGCTGAGTACCGACCGTTATAAGCGTGGAACGCTTATTAACTATTCAACTATTTACAATATATTTTGGTCTCCTCTGTCGATTTCAAGTAATAACTCCAGTTTTGTGGAAAAAGTTCATTATTTCCCTTTAAGTAAAATCCATCTTTGTAGGTCGAGTTTTGCATAGTCTTGGCTCAAAATTATATTGTCTTTGTCGTTAAATATTTTAAAACATCTTTACCTTCTCGATGGTGTTTTTTCTTCAATTACACATGTTTGAAACCATAAGCCATATTGGTTCCCCGATTGATTACATATCGGAAGCAGGCTCAAAAACGTTACTGGCGTAGAGTGCCCTAATTGTAGTTATTGCGATGGTGCGTTTAGACGTCATGCCAACACTTGGGAATGAACGCTATGCCACGGAAGCAGTTGTGGTGCCAATAAACCTCACAGCTCCACCACCACCACCACCACCATCAACACTCGGGGACGCGGTGTTCTCCCGTTATGGTTGGTGTCGGTGCTTTGCTCTAAATTCGCCGGCTTCGATCGCAGCAGCCGTAACATGGGTGGAGAATGTAGTATGGCAGGTGTGGCCAATGCCACACCAACTTTGGAAACGATTCTCCACTCATGGGCCCGTAAGTGTCGGGTGGAAGACGACCATTGAATCGCATTGGCTTATTTGTTGGCTAGCTTATAACGCTATGAAGCTCTGGAGTTTAATCGTGTATTATTAATTAGTTAACGAGCGAGAGCGTTTTATTCCTCCAGTGTGTGCTACCGGTATAAAGTTGTAAACGATGGGAAAGAAGATTCAAATTGTTATTCAATGGTAACACAAAAACACTCGTGGCATTATTGGGTACTGCTATTGCAATGCCATTCTGAGTGAATCAATTTCCCTAGTTATTCGAGAATACGAAAATCGTATTCCCGAATACGATTCTTTAGACCTTGGTCGAATAAATTCCAATCGTATATTGGAGGAAGTGGTAACTGCCGGCCCGTCATCTCAGTCGCTGCCACACTCCGTACTCTGCTGTAAGTCTCAGGTGGTCGTAAGTCAAAAGTGGTGTTGGTGAAGCCAACTGTTTTCTTAACCGATGGTATTACTGTTCGAGATCTTGCTTTTTCCAAACGTGTCAAAATTGGTTTGTAAAGTTTTGTTTTCCTTTTCAATTATTGTGTCGTTTTTTTGAGGATGGTGCTTCTATACAACGCGTTTTGGTGTGATTCTATCTTCAAACGTTCACCATCCGCAAATAATATTTTTTGTTTGAAGATGTTCTTCCATTCTTTGACGTCTAAAGTAATTTGCATTCCTTGAAATTTCTTTATGGCAAAGCCAGCGAGGAATTCAGCAGCGTGATTCGCCACCTAGCGTAAGTTTCCGACCAATGGTGACACGTAAGTTGAGGTTGGTATGAGTGCGAGTTTGATTGCGCTACACATGCTTTATTTGACATTAGCTGTCATTTTTGCACGCCTTTTGTTACCTTGTATATTTCTGCTGTCTTTCCAATTTCTTACCTAAAGAAAATGTTCGTTTCAACTGGAACCATATTGGGAAGCATATCGCTCAGGGATCAATGTCAATATTACAATCTTAGCCGGGTTTCTTGATGCCACGTTATTGATTTAATGGGCCCAAAATTATTTGGAAGCGCCGACTGGCGTCATGTATCATTGCCATAGCTAATACTGCACACTAGTGTAAACACACCTCTGCGTAAGGGAGGTTGCTCAGTCGTGCATACCTCTGAGTAAGGGAGGTTTATTGACCGGTAAACCTCTGCGTAAGGGAGGTGGTAGAGACCTTTCGTAAGTGGGGTCACACGGTATGGTGCCTCGCCGGACCCTCTGCCCACCCACCGCTCTCCGCTCCCACCGAGGAACGATTACCGACTAAAGCGCGCGCGCTCACTGCCAGGTAAAGACGGCAGGTAATTGTCCGGCCACCTCCCCGGCCGCTCCCGCCTCAATCCTCCCCTCCCCGCCGGTAACCGAGACGGCCTGGCCCCGCGTCCACAGGAACTGTGCTGCAGCTGTGCCGGGGGCCGAGACCGGCGGAGGCTGTATCGTCACCTTGTTCAACAGGACCCGGCTGGGGGCGGTGTGACGGGACTGGCAGCCGATCCCGACCGTGTTCTGACCCGTGTCTGGTGCGTGGTGTCGGTCCCGTGGTTTGACGGGCCTCTTCTCAGAATAGAATGTGGACAATGGCGGATGTTATTGCTCACGTTCCCGTCTAGTCGTGGAGCTGGTCAGGACGTTGGGTGTGATATATGACACGGATGCTGGCGTGTTGGTGTATAGATCATATGCCATTTGTCACGGTTCAGTTTGGTTGTGCTGTTATGGTGTGGCGGCCATTTTATGCTGTTGATCCTGTGATGTGTCCTGTTGTGATGTGTCCTGTGATGATGTTGATCCTGTGATGTGTCCTGTGATGTGTCCTGTGATGTGTCCTGTGATGTGTCCTGTGATGTGTCCTGTGATGTGTCCTGTTGTGATGTGTCATGTTGTGATGTGTCCTGTTGTGATGTGTCATGTTGTGATGTGTCCTGTTGTGATGTGTCCTGTGATGATGTGTCCTGTGATGATGTGTCCTGTGATGATGTGTCCTGTGATGATGTGTCCTGTGATGATGTGTTCCGTCTCGGCCGTGGACCAGGCCATCGCTACCCTGTGATGTGGACAGAACTGCTAAGAGAATGTCAATGTCTCCCGGGGGATCCCTGTATCTGGGTTCGGTGGGATTGTACCAACAGGGTGCCGCTGGGGATTGATGTGCATTTGCGAAATGTTCGTAACCATCAGTATGGGAAAACTTCACACTGTTGGCATTTGTTGCATCTGGACTGGGTTTGAGTTGTTGGACCGCTGGTTTACCAGTCGGTCTGTCCGTGCCGGTCCTAAGTCATTTATCGTGAACAATATGCATGTGACTGCTGGGACGCATGGCGCCTGTACTGACATAAACCGAGACTGGGACGGGACCCGGAGCGCCTGGCGCCCTGCACACGGGTGAGTAGCGCGGGGTCACTGTGCCCCGCCGCCCGGAACCTCTCACGAGCTGCCGGGCGCGTGTTACAGCCGCCTACAAGCACGCCGACGGTAAGAAGCTGGACAGCCGACGCGTGCTGGTGGACGTGGAGCGGGCGCGCACCGTCAAGGGCTGGCTGCCGCGCCGGCTCGGCGGCGGCCTGGGCGGCACACGCCGCGGCGGACCGGACGTTAACGTGAAGTACTCTGGCCGCGAGGACCCGGACCGCATACGCGGCGGAGGAGACCGGCGCGAGCGCAGCCGAGAGCGGGAGAAGCGCCGCCGCTCGCGCAGCCCGCGCGCGGAGCGCCGTGACCGCGGCGAAGACCACGAGCGCAAGAGGCGCCGCTCGCGCTCGCGCAGCCCGCGCGTCGACCGCGAGCGCAAGCACCGCAGCCGCTCGCCACGCGACCGGCGCGACCGGCGCGATCCTGAGCGGCGCCGCGAGCGCGGTGACCGGGACAGGTGAGTGTTGATGTGACGACGGCGGCTTCTCCGTGTGTTTGACACGATGACCCGCCGCTGTCCCTGCCGGGGTCGCCGGGGTGGGGCTGTGTACTGCTGCTCGGCTGTGTTGGGAAGCTGCTGTTGTCTGCGAGGGAGCGGACATCACTCGTGTTTGGCCGGTGTAATCCGGCGGGCCGGTGAGCAGTTGTGGCGGATTTACGAGCGATCGCCGCCGCTGCCGTGTGTCCGGCTGCTGTGGTGACGTCAGACCGTGACCTCAGCGGCCCGCCGGTACGACCGTGTGGGGCCCGTCCCGGGTGGTCTCCGCCCTCAGCCGGACACCCGTCCGTCCGTCGCCAGCCGGCTGATTTTGGAGGCTCCTCAGTGGCCTCGTACCGTGATGAGGCTCACTCTGAGCTAGTCATTGGTGTTCTATTCATCCGGTGTATCGCCGGCGTCGGGTGGTTTATGTTTCTGCCATTTGTGAGTAATGCAATAGATTTGCATTATGATACTTCTAAGAAAAGGTGTATATATGGCTTGGTGAAGTTGCCACATGCCTGTGAAGTTGGTGTGTTCCTGACGAGGGCTATTGTCTGGGACCGAGTCGGGCTCGAGAATAAGTGCAAAAACAGACTCATCTAAAACGTGACCTGGAGAGCGGTCCTTTGCAGGTCCTCGTTAACGTTACGATTAGAGGCTCCCACCGATGTCATAAGCCCCCATGTGGTGTCCTCCTCCCTCTTCACTGTCCAGCTCTGGGTCCCTGGGTCCTCTTCTCCCGTGCTTCTCTGCCCCCCCCCCCCCCCATCTCCTGCGCTTCTCTGCCCCCATCTCCTGCTGCTCGCTTCTGACTTATGTTTCCCGCCCCGCAGGGAACGTCGCGAACGGCGCGAGCGGAACGGTGAAGACTACTTGGACCCGGACGCGGTGCGGGTCAAGACGGAGCCCGAGGACGACTACCCCGAGTACCCGAACTACAACAGCCAGAACCCGCCGCTCAAGGACGAGGACAAGAAGCCTCAGGACCTGGCCGTGCCGCCGCCGCCCCCGCCGCCGCCCCTCCCGCCGCCACTGCCGCCCCAGGACGCTCCCAATGGCGCCGGATACGAGCGCAGAGACGAGGGTGAGATCGACTATTGAGCGCCCGGGGAGCAGGGATGGAGCCGAGCGGGCTGAGGACTGCCCGACGGCTGGCCGCCAGACGAGCTGTCTGCTTTCCGTATTTCTTTACATCTCGGGACAGGCTGGCGCGGAATTTCGTTTGTCCGTGCACGGCGTTTCTTTCACCCCGTCCGTGCACGGGTTGAACAGGGTGTCACTGACTGGACGGGCAGTTTTGTGTCTGTCTCTCCCCCGTGCGCCCGGAGGTGTGTAGTTAGCCGGGAGGTTCCGTTTGGCGCACGGTCCGCCGCGGCGCAGTGAATTCTGGAGTGGTTGTCTGGTAAGTCGGTCGGTCGTCTGTGCTCATGGCTGGTTTCAATACACTGACTCATCCCGATTGTGTGTCGTGGAGTGGCTAGGTGCAGACTGAGTGGAGTGGAGTGGAGTGGAGTGGAGTGGAGTGGAGTGGAGTGGAGTGGAGTGGAGTGGAGTGGAGTGGAGTGAAGTGAAGTGAAGTGAAGTGGAGTGGAGTGGAGTGGAGTGGAATGGAGGGTGGAACGGCTTGGAGTGGCAGGGAGTGAAGCTTGCGAAGTGGTGGGTGGTGCAGAGCGTGGAGCGTTGTGGAGGGGTGGAGTAGAGCGGAAGGGTGGGTGGTGCACATGGTGGAATACGGAGGAGAGGAGCGTGGTTGAAACGCTGTGGAGTGACGGCGCGTATAGAGAAGAGCGGATTGAAGCCTGCTGATGGGTGGCGGAGCGTAGAGAAGAGCGGATTGAAGCCTGCTGATGGGTGGCGGAGCGTAGAGGAAGAGTGGATTGAAGCCTGCTGATGGGTGGCGGAGCGTAGAGAAGAGAGGATTGAAGCCTGCGAATGGGTGGCGAAGCGTAGAGAAAAGTGGATTGGAGCCTGCGGATGGGTGATGGAGTGAGGAGTGCTGCGGTAGAGACTGAAGCGATGCCACCTGGAACTGAGCGTAACTCATCCCTTGACGCTGGTGTTGGTCGGCTGAGACGTTTTTTTTTCTTCAAGTTTATTATCTTTTCAACATATGCATTGTATTATACTACATTTCTCACACGCACGCACAAACATGGTGCCACATCGGCATCTGTGCAGCCCGTCTGGCCAAGCCGGAACGGTGCCCGTATTGGAAAAAACCCGTCTCGGCTCCGGGGAGGTCTGGGGGTTACCGCCCCGGCCGGGGAGAGCTGTGGGGTACCTCCCCGACGCTCCAGACAGGCCGCAGTGCCTCGCGCTTTACATCGCGTGGCAGTGCCCCATCGGCCGGCCCGGCGCGCGACCCGTCAGTCCGTTAGACTGGCGAGCCGCGCGCCCGGCCGGCCGACCGGCCTGGCAAGGGCCGGTCTCAGGTTGGCCCGGTGGGTAAGGGCGGGGACGCACAAATATGCAAACAAAACACAGGCATGTTGCACCACGCACATACTGACACTCGACATGACAGCAAAACAGTCACAACATCGCCGCCACGGGACGGAACACCACTGTCTGCCCCCGCACGCTACCGCCGCCGTCTCCAAGCTAACTCAATTCCCAGCTATCTCAGACACAAATCACCGTTGCTGTCAGTCATCATACACCATTTACTTATACATTTGTCCAAAGACTTGTTTTTCATTGCAATGATTCGTTCTACTCGCCAATGATTGGCAACTGTCTCTATCGCCCCTTCCTTATACACATGTTTTGTCTGGCACTGATTTAATTTATTTGTTACAAAATATTGTTTTACTATTAGGATTATTAACCCGCGCCGTGCCGGGGGGGGGGGGGGGGGTTAGACCCCCCCCCCCCCCCCTCAGGTTTTTCGAGGATAGCGAAAAAACGGCGACGCGCAGCGCCGCCGTTTTTTGACACAGCTGTTCGGGCATCAATTGCGCACATTATGTAAAAAAATGCATCGGGTCATCTCAGGTCAGGTCACCAGACCAGGTCACGTGACCCCACCTCCAAAAAAACTTGTGGTCGTACCACAGTCACAGTTTTTAGATGATCGGTTTTATACTTACAGGATTTTATAAGGTCATATGTATCTACAATTTGTTTATCTTGAATTTTTTATATCAGCGACCTAAGGTCGGGTCAATTTCGTGACCTCCCCATTATAAGTCAATGGGGAAATATTCAAATGCTTCCTATTCCAAAGATACGCAAGATATCAGTCTAATTCCTTCTGGATCATGTTATTATAGGCCATTCTTGATGACCTAGGTGCCATTTTTGTTCACTGACCCCTACAGGGTCAGCCGAGGTCATCCGATGTCACCAACAGTTGTACGTCAATAACTCGACATATTGACGATAGAGAAGTGAAACCGACACCAATGTGTTTGTCTCGTCGAGGTACATCTTCCCATATGCAACATGACCTACTTGGGTCACCACATGACCTTGACCTTAGGTCAAATTTTTTAGTTAACTTAACAAGGTCACCATATATATAATTCAAAGCGCCTTGACAAGATAAACACAATGGCGTAAAGAGTTTTCCGTTATCTTTATTAAGTAAAAAGTTAATTGTAAAAAACGATTTAGCAAAAAAACTGCATTTTTTTCTTTTTGACCTCTGGAGCCTCAAATATTGACCTGAGATCAAATCTGAGGACACCTTAGCGATTACAAATTTCACTGGCTGGCGTTTACTGTTTTCCGTTTCTTTCTAACTATCATCGTTTCTGAGATTATGGGATTTTCTGGAGCAATGTCCTAAAACAGGAACATTTGACCTTTGATGACCTCTGGTGACCTCAATATTGGCTTTAGGAATTTTTTTAAAAGTACTTTTGAATGTGCTTATCGAGAGCTTTCGAGCACGCTTTTCTGCGTCTTTCTAGCCCTTTTAGTTTTCGAGTTGGAGGGGGGTGTCTAAACACCCCCCCCCCGGCACGGCGAAGTTGGCGCCGAGCACCGGCACGGCGCGGGTTAAATTAACTACCGACGGCACAGAAGGGTATCCAAATAATACCGTGCTAACGCTAACAAAATCATCCCGAAGACTCAGTTTGTTTTTAATCTGTGACAAAATATGCTCCCATATTGGCTTAACTTCCCTACATTCATAGAAAAAGTGTTGCAAATTATCAATTTCGAAACATGTAAGGCACAACGGGCTGCCAACTACACCTCTCGTACAAAGGAATTTTCTCGTCGGAATATATCTATTAAGCACTAAATTGAAGTGATTGTAATTTCGTTGACGCGCAGCATTTATATGGTATTTCATAAATGGAGGTCCATGTTACATCAGTATAACCTTCTTCCACCCACTTGTTTTGAGCGGTAGGAACTCGCTTTTCTATAAGCTCAGCGTAAAAGTGTCTACATTTTACACTTGTCATTTCAGTTGCAGTTTTTCCTATGCATATTCTGAATGCATTCATTTCATCTGGGTTCAAAGATTCGTTCGTATTACGTATCACATTTTTCCACATTGCTGGGATCGCGCTTACTAGGCCCTGATATGTAAGCAAACATATTGCTATCTGGGGATAATTTACCTTCAGTTGCTCTAAATTTAAAATATGCCCGTTGTGCCCGACGATATCGTCGATGAGTCGTATTCCCACTCTATACATTTGTTTTATGTAAAACGATTTGTTGTTTCTCTTAACGTCGTCATTAAACCATAATAATTGTTTACGAGCTTTTATGGCGCTATCTACGGGAGTATGCATCAATCTCTGGAAACTTCTCATGATATCTTTATAGAAACTCGGTATTTTAAGTCGGCCGACGTAAGTCATAGCGCGGTCACAACGCAAGAGATCGCTGAGCCGCAAAAAGCCGATACGAGCTTGAAGTAATCGACACCAAGTCGCCTCAGGCTTTTTAATCATCCTACTGATCCATGTCAGTTTGAGCGCTTTATACATTTGTGTAATATCAGTGACGTTTAAACCACCGTCTTGTACTCTCTGACACAGGGTACACAGGGTCGGCTGAGACGCTGGTGTTGGTCGGCTGAGATGCTGGTGTTGGTCGGCTGAGACGCTGGTGTGGGTCGGCTGACTGGGATCAGCAGCTTCCAGTGTCTGAGGAGACGGCGGGTTATGGTGTGGGTCGGCTGACTGGGATCAGCAGCTCCCAGCGTCGGAGGAGACGGCGGGTTATGGTGTGGTCAGCAGCTCCCAGTGTCTGGGGAGACGGCGCGTTATGGTGTGGTCAGCAGCTCCCAGTGTCTGGGGAGACGGCAGGTTATGGTGTGGTCAGCAGCTCCCAGTGTCTGGGGAGACGGCGCGTTATGGTGTGGTCAGCAGCTCCCAGTGTCTGGGGAGACGGCGCGTTATGGTGTGGTCAGCAGCTCCCAGTGTCTGGGGAGACGGCGCGTTATGGTGTGGTCAGCAGCTCCCAGTGTCTGGGGAGACGGCGCGTTATGGTGTGGTCAGCAGCTCCCAGTGTCTGGGGAGACGGCGGGTTATGGTGTGGTCAGCAGCTCCCAGCGTCTGGGGAGACGGCGGGTTATGGTGTGGTCAGCAGCTCCCAGCGTCGGAGGAGACGGCGGGTTATGGTGTGGGGCTGGCCTGGATCAGCAGCGCCCAGCGTCTGAGGAGACGGCGGGTTATGGTGTGGGGCTGGCCTGGATCAGCAGCTTCCAGCGTCCGAGGAGACGGCGGGGTATGGTGTGGGTCGGCTGACTGGGATCAGCAGCTTCCAGTGTCGGAGGAGACGGCCGGTTATGGTGTGGTCAGCAGCTCCCAGCGTCTGAGGAGACGGCGGGTTATGGTGTGGTCAGCAGCTCCCAGTGTCTGGGGAGACGGCGGGTTATGGTGTGGTCAGCAGCTCCCAGTGTCTGAGGAGACGGCCGGTTATGGTGTTGGGCTGGCCTGGATCAGCAGCTCCCAGCGTCGGAGGAGACGGCGGGTTATGGTGTGGTCAGCAGCTCCCAGTGTCTGAGGAGACGGCGGGTTATGGTGTGGTCAGCAGCTCCCAGTGTCTGAGGAGACGGCCGGTTATGGTGTTGGGCTGGCCTGGATCAGCAGCTCCCAGCGTCGGAGGAGACGGCGGGTTATGGTGTGGGGCTGGCCTGGCCGGGATCAGCAGCTCCCAGCGTCGGAGGAGACGGCGGGTTATGGTGTGGTCAGCAGCTCCCAGCGTCTGGGGAGACAGCGGGTTATGGTGTGGTCAGCAGCTCCCAGTGTCTGGGGAGACGGCGGGTTATGGTGTGGTCAGCAGCTCCCAGCGTCTGAGGAGACGGCGCGTTATGGTGTGGTCAGCAGCTCCCAGTGTCTGGGGAGACGGCGGGTTATGGTGTGGTCAGCAGCTCCCAGTGTCGGAGGAGACGGCGCGTTATGGTGTGGTCAGCAGCTCCCAGTGTCTGGGGAGACGGCGGGTTATGGTGTGGTCAGCAGCTCCCAGTGTGAGGAGACGGCGGGTTATGGTGTTGGGCTGGCCTGGATCAGCAGCTCCCAGCGTCGGAGGAGACAGCGGGTTATGGTGTGGGGCTGGCCTGGCCGGGATCAGCAGCTCCCAGCGTCAGAGGAGACGGCGGGTTATGGTGTGGTCAGCAGCTCCCAGCGTGAGGAGACGGCGGGTTATGGTGTGGGGCTGGCCGGGATCAGCAGCTCCCAGCGTCCGAGGAGACGGCGGGTTATGGTGTGGGTCGGCTGACTGGGATCAGCAGCTTCCAGTGTCTGAGGAGACGGCGGGTTATGGTGTGGGTCGGCTGACTGGGATCAGCAGCTTCCAGTGTCGGAGGAGACGGCCGGTTATGGTGTGGTCAGCAGCTCCCAGCGTCTGAGGAGACGGCCGGTTATGGTGTGGTCAGCAGCTCCCAGCGTCGGAGGAGACGGCGGGTTATGGTGTTGGGCTGGCCTGGATCAGCAGCTCCCAGCGTCGGAGGAGACAGCGGGTTATGGTGTGGGGCTGGCCTGGCCGGGATCAGCAGCTCCCAGCGTCGGAGGAGACGGCGGGTTATGGTGTGGTCAGCAGCTCCCAGCGTCAGAGGAGACGGCGGGTTATGGTGTGGTCAGCAGCTCCCAGTGTCTGAGGAGACGGCGCGTTATGGTGTGGTCAGCAGCTCCCAGTGTCTGGGGAGACGGCGGGTTATGGTGTGGTCAGCAGCTCCCAGTGTCTGAGGAGACGGCCGGTTATGGTGTGGTCAGCAGCGCCCAGGGTCTGAGGAGACGGCCGGTTATGGTGTTGTGCTGGCCGGGATCAGCAGCTCCCCAGCGTCGGAGGAGACGGCGGGGTTATGGTGTGGGTCAGCAGCTCCCAGCGTCTGGGGAGACGGCGGGTTATGGTGTGGTCAGCAGCTCCCAGCGTCTGGGGAGACGGCGGGTTATGGTGTGGTCAGCAGCTCCCAGCGTCTGGGGAGGACGGCGGGTTTATGGTGTGGTCAGCAGCTCCCAGCGTGAGGAGACGGCGGGTTATGGTGTTGGGCTGGCCTGGATCAGCAGCTCCCCAGCGTCGGAGGAGACGGCGGGGTTATGGTGTGGGGCTGGCCTGGCCGGGATCAGCAGCTCCCAGCGTCAGAGGAGACTGCGGGTTATGGTGTGGTCAGCAGCTCCCAGCGTCCGAGGAGACGGCGGGTTATGGTGTGGGGCTGGCCTGGATCAGCAGCACCCAGCGTCTGAGGAGACGGTGGGTTTATGGTGTGGGTCGGCTGACTGGGATCAGCAGCTTCCAGTGTCTGAGGAGACGGCGGGTTATGGTGTGGGGTCGGCTGACTGGAATCAGCAGCTCCCAGCGTCGGAGGAGACGGCGGGGTTATGGTGTGGTCAGCAGCTCCCAGTGTCGGAGGAGACGGCGGGTTATGGTCGTGGGTCAGCAGCTCACAGTGTCTGAGGAGACGGCGGGTTATGGTGTGGTCAGCAGCTCCCAGTGTCTGAGGAGACGGCCGGTTATGGTGTGGTCAGCAGCGCCCAGGGTCTGAGGAGACGGCCGGTTTATGGTGTGGGGCTGGCCTGGCCGGTACGGAGCGGTCTGTCGGTGCTGCCATCTACGGAGCCGGAGCCGCCGCCGGGCCTCACTGCCGTCTGCTACTGTCGTCGGTCTGACGAACTGACACGGAGATACGAGCCAGCATGGGTCAACGCTGTTTGTCAGCGACAAGTTCCTTTAACCCGCGAGTCACTGGGGAGGGGGGGGGGTTAGCCCCCCCCTTAGGAATATTAGGAATATCTCTATAACTAATGCAGATATCGACTTTAAACTTTCAGTACCTTTCCGGGCATCATTTTTACACCTTTGGAGAGAAAAAATATATAAAAAATCGTCAGAAATTTTTCGAGATATAGTGAATTTAGTGACGTCACTAAACACGATTTTGACACCAAAATCGGCTAAACTTTGCCAGGGCCGTACAAATGCCGCAGTTGAAGCAAAATGCAATCGAAAAACGCTTAAAGGTGGTAAAATTGCAAGGGCTACAAACTAGCTATCTCGAAATTTCGCAAATTTTGGTTTTGGACCCCAATTTTTTGTTGTTGAAAAAAAGCTTGTTGTCGGTCTGACGTATTGACACCGGAGATACGAGCAGCATGAGTCAACGCTGTTGTCAGCGACAAGTTCCTTTAACTGTCAAATAGCGAATGCACGTTAGTGCCTTCTCATCGTAATAATCGTATGGACTATTTACCCGTAAAACAGGCATAAGTAGCAGTAGCCGTGCATTATGCCGCCCGCCACTCAGCGGTCAGCGCAGTGGTAGAAAATTGGAATTTAAAGGGTTTATACGGGTTTCCGTCCTGAAAGTAAATGCACTCTTTTGCAGTTGTGTGAGCTTTAAACACGTTTAAGACATATAACAGGGACCTCAATGCTCATTTAGTCCATTATTTCAAGCAATTATCAGCGTTAAAACATGGGCGTTTTTCGAGACTAGTATCAGATAACGAGTACTTGATCGGCACTACTGTCCACCACTTTTATCTTAAGATCAATTTTAGAGTTTTGAATTATCTGCAAGTCCTACACTGGATCACAAAATTATTATGCAAATTCAAAACTGACGGGACTTTGTATTACTACACACTGTTCGTTGAGGTTTTGTGTTGTTGTGGTTTTCTTTTCTCTGGCTTTTAGCGTTGAGAATTTGGTGGTGGCGTATTCATTTTTTGGCATGAAAATTCATGAAAAATATAGAATTGTATGGGAAAACTAGGTAACTGCTGGTGTCGTTGGAACAAAACAAGTTTATTTTCTTTCAAATATTGTTTATTTTACCGGAAATATGCCATAAGTGAAGTGTTTTTATTAGCATAAAAGAGATGACTGGCTCTGCCTCAGCCGGTCCTGCAGAAAATACGCGGTGGCATCACCGCGCACTTTGGAATGTCCTTACGTGCAGAAGAGGTCATTTCCAGAAAAATGTGGCTACCGTGGGACTTCTACCACCTTTATAAGTACGTTTTACTATGTAACTCAATTATTCTGAGGAAAAACCCGTATATTCCCTTTAGAAGAATACGTCGCAGTTATTAGATGGTGAATGCATATTGGACACACATACGTAGTTGGGGTTTTACGCAGTTACTGGAATAGAACGGATACGCAGTTTGTGGATGGAACGCGTCTTGGCTTCGCATGCTTTCTGATTGATGCGAATGGGATGAGGATCGATGCCGAGAAGATTTAATTGATGTTGCGAGGGGGGGGGGGGGGGGGGGGGGGGGAATAACAACTAGCGCAACTCGCCTATTTTTCTCTCTTCAAATTCGCGATCACCTCTTGCGATTTCGGAAGCCATGATGAACCTAGGAGTTCTTTTCGATCGCCATCTCGCGTGTGGTTTGAAAATAGCTGTTTGTATCAGAGTCCTGGGACTCAGTGGCCCATCATTCGAAGGAATCCCCTGCCGCTGGTCACCTGTCATCTGCGCGCTGGCCAATGTCCTGGTTCTCTGGCAGGTTCTGTACTGCAACTCCATGTATGGTGACAGACTGAGCCTGTCTGGATTTTATGCAGTATGCCAGCAAACTCAAAGTCTTCCGCTAAAATTAAGACATCGGACCTGCTTGAGAGGCTTGGCTGGCCCGGCGTGGAGACGCCTGCTACATATCGTCATCTGACTGATAACTAATGAATGCAGCTCGGGTGAGTCTGAGGTCGTAGCATACAAGCTGGTTCGTGGGTCGGACCCGCGTATTCGGCACACGCGCAGGGTCAATGACTTGCACTTACGAGTCCGAGTCTCGCACGGGGATGAACGCAGGATGGGTCAGCCGTCGGAGGCGGGTTTCTTACCGTGCGCCGCGGCCGACCAACGGAAGCTGAAATGAATCCATCAATCCGTTAACTTCAAAGATAGGTAATTGTACAGTGCAGGCAAATACGTTGAATAAGAATCACGTTCACTATATCGGGCTGCTTATCACCTACTAGCAATGTAAATTGCAGGGGCCACGGAGCTGTCTTTAGGCCCGAAGTTCGGGTCCCGGCGGTCCTTTTTCCGGAAGAACCTCCGCTGGCGGAGCGCCGATTTCTCGGTGCTAAAAAACGGAAAGCCGTTCACCTTTGCATGGCGTATTTAACTGAGATAGCCGTCTTTGACATTTGAGCTTTATTCCTTTTGATTTTGTGACGTTTGGCATATTCCCTTTTTGCAGTTTGACTTAACGCCCACGACCCGTGTCACTGTCCTGTATGTAGCGAAGCGGAAGAAACTTACTCTCGACCACTAGCTTTGGCGTGACGCAGCCGCGACCTCGGCCGTTAATGAACTAATTTTGCTCTTTTGACTCTTCGCATTCGACTTTTGCCTTTTTTACTTTTTGCATTTGGCTTTTTGCCTTTTTGCCTTTTTGTATTTGACTTTTGCCTTTTTGACTTTTTGCCTTTGAGACTTTATCCTTTTTTACTTTTTGCCTGTTTGGCTTTTTGCATTTATTTATTTATTTATTTATTTATTTATTTATTTATTGGACCTCGTAGTAGCCGTCTCCTATACATGGCCGAAGCCAAAGGGGGCTATTCCTGGCACAGGAGTCACACAATGATGGCGTGTTGAAGTGGGTTAAAAGACAAGCATACAGTACAGTTAAAAGTCAAAATGAACATATCACAGTCTGCGTCACATCAGCCCATCAGGTGGCGATCGTCATCGTCACCAGACACCAGTTCCACGAAGCTACGCGCCCTAACCCAACAACAACAACAACAACAACAGAACACCAGTTGCCTCTTCAATGCGCGCTTTAAACACTGTGATAGGCATGCCGGTAAACTAAGGTGGCAGCAGGGGGCGTAGCCAGGATTTCGGCCAGGGGGGGGGGGGGGGGGGGGGGCAAAACGGGATCAGAGGGGCCCTCGTAACCAATTGGGGGGCCCACACACTTGCGGATCTAGGGTTCGAGTTTGGGGGTAAAAATTTATATTCCATCAAACCCATTAAACTGCCTGAAATCAGC